>CM031239.1:912117913-912330413 GCA_018340775.1 Taxus wallichiana var. yunnanensis | reverse complement strand
ACAACACACTCCATTAAAACCTTGTCTACTATTGTAGAATACCTCGTAGCCTAATTACATGTAGTGGTGGGTGTAAGATAACATAAAAACTAGACATACTCAAAAAAACTCACAAAAATAATAATATAAATTGTGAATTTTAACCCACTCTTATAATTAATATGTAATGCAATCTTAAATTTTCAAAAAATTACATCACTCTTATAATTGATATCTAAAGATATGAACAAGGCACTTTTGTAAGGTTTTGAATTTAAGCGTGGTTGGACTCAACTGGTCCATTTTGCCAACTCATCTACATCTCATTAGTGTCCATCAATTAACTTTATTCTTAACTAAATTTTAACATACATACACACATATTAACAAAATTAAATTCATTTTGAGAAATGTTAAGAAATATAAAATTCTTTAACATGGAAGAATATTAAAGAAATATGAAATTCTTTTAACAGGAGAATATTAAATTCATATTCCGTGACATAAGCTCATTTCGAAATAGAAAGTAACTATATATTAGATAGGAATAAACAAGTATCTTGAAACATAGCACCTACTCCTATTAATCAAACTATAACTGAAATTCCAAGATTAAAAATCATAGACTGTGGGGAGATTTCTAAAACCCCATATTAAACCTCACTTTCTGAGTCGGACCAAGAAAAATCCTCTATTTCATCATCACGCTGACCGTGATATGGCCCAGGAATTAGTGGCGGTTGGCCCTTCACTGTCCAGTTTACACCATCAAAGAAAGGGTGCTCCTTAATTTCGGAAGCTCCTCGCTCAAATCCCAACCGTTTGGAAGGGTTTTTCACCAATAACTTACTGATCAAATCCTTTGCTTCATCAGTCACCTTGGGAGATTCAGGAAAGGAAGGAAGCCTCTCCCTTATATTCATAGATGTATCTCGTTTCATCTTCCCCCACAAAGGGTGTTCTTCCATACAAAAGCTCATACAGTAGAACTCCAAGAGCCCACCAGTCTACAGGACTTCCATGGTGTTTTCCTTCTGAAACCTCTGGAGCCAAATATTCATATGTACCCACAACTGACATTGCACGGACACTTCTGGGTTCAGTCCGAATCTCAGGCAATGCAGCAAGTGCACTTATATTCAGGCCTGAATCGTTTTCATTGCTTGGGAGGCATGAATATTTGTCAAAGTTCTTTTTCCTCAAACTCTTTAACAGCCCTGTAAAACTGAAACATCCAATGAAATCCTTGGGACACTCAATACTTAAATCATTCTCAGGTCTCAGTCGTTGTGGAGGAAATCTGGTCACTGAAGGCTGGAATGGGCCTCTTATGGCTAGATCAAAATCAGTCACAATGATATGTCCGTCTTCTTTTATGAGAATGTTTTCTGGTTTGAGGTCTCTATACACAATTCCCAACATGTGAAGGTATTCCAATGCTATCAGAACCTCTGAAGCATAAAACCTGGCATGTGAAACATAACCAATTCAAAGTTGTCAGCTTAGAAGGCCTATTCCTGAGACTAAAAACCAGTGTCATGCACCGTACACCCTGTGCTTCCTGAGGTTAGACACCAATTTTATATACACTTACCTAATTTCAAAGCACATTAACTAGATTATGTAATTACAAGGAGGAGCACTATTTTAGCATCAACTTGATGGCTACAACCAAGAAGGTTTATCAAAAAACTCCATAACAAGCAATCCATGATTTTATGTAAACTAGGGAAGAAATATTGAGCATTAACTACAATGAACTAAAAAATTGGGAACTGATTCAAAAAATAAGCTTTCAGGCTTATTAATTAAACCAACCATTGGTTAAAAAATGAGATTTCAACAATATTCAAACTTTAAAAACTTGCTACAAAATAAGTTCAATACAAACCCTTTATATCTAAGAGAAACTGTTTACGGGCTTTGTGAGAAAATGAGGTATTTAATTCTTTCTAGAGAAAATCTCTATGCATAGCTGAAATACCCCATGTCATCTTCTTCCAGTTGAAACAAAGAGATAAGAACATAAACTACCACTAAGATTTCATGCGTGTTTTTAAATTGTCTATTAAAAATCTATATTAAATAAATTAATGTGTAAATGTATTATAGAGGCTCTCAAATAGTTAAATCGGAGAGAATTTCAAAATAAACCATGAAAACAACAACTAAGTTGATTTGAAGAGTATATATGTAGTATATATAAAAATAATGGGTCTTGGTTGCCCAAAAAAATATAATTAAATTAAATTTTAATAACCATATATTAAATAATTTTATAAAAAATTAAAATAAAATTTGAAAGATACAAATATTTATCCTTCTATATATATAATAAAATTAGTTTCAGAACAAATTTTTGTTTAATTATCATTAAACAACTATTTAATAAAAATGTACACATATAAATATATAAATAAGTTTGATATAATTAGACACTAACCACTAAAATCGTACATAACAAACAAATAATTAAATGTAATTAGAATGTTTTAATTTATCTAAAAAAATATACCTCATCTAAAATGTAGAAATAGATTGTATAAATATGAAAAGAAGTACCTTACAAAATTGATCCAATAAATTGTATACTATTGTATTCAAAAGTTCCATAACTTCGTAGATATATTATATATAACCCATGCACACTAGATGTCAACATTATGAATAGTATGAACAATAAAAACCCTAATGATATAGTTGAATTAAAAACATGTGTGTAATGTATTTTCCCAAGATAGTACTAGCATGGATTCCGGATGGGATCACGGTTTGAACCACTGATTATGTAGCATGGGTTATGAAGATTGTAGAATTATAAATTAGGGTTTAATAGTTTTAAGAAACTATTTTTATTATTTTATTTGACATGTCATACTATTTACTGTGCTCCATAATATAAGGATAAGTAAAATAACAAAATAAAGTTATTTATATGTTATCTATTTAATAATTAGATAAAATTATTTATATATTGTTTATTTAATTTAAAAATGACATCATATTGAGAGGAATTAAAAGAAAAATATAAATCAATTAAAGAATGTATAAAATAAGGAAAGAGGTAATTAGTTAAAATAAATCTTTTGTATAGTAAGAAAATAAGTTAGTTATTTATTGTTTATCTATTTTACAATGATACCTATAGTTAAAAGTATTTCTTAATTACAGAATGTAGAAATTGAAAAGGTCTATTCTTCATATCTATTAGCAAATTGACTTTTACCAGTTTTTGAATGATATTTTTGATTAATTGATCAACAATTCAACTTATTAATATAACCTATAAACTAAATGGGATAAAACAAACACAAAATATTAACCCAAAAAACATATAACAATTGTACATTTAACATATAACCATTAAACCAAAATACACTATTTACATATTGTATCTACTTTACAATGACACCCTAGCTCACATGTGTAGCACTACCACAAGATGCATAAACCTAAACCTAAACCTAAAATGAAAAGTAACGCCTTAAAAAAACTCATGACAATCAACCTCTTCCTGAAAATAAAACCAAAGAGCACATACCTTGCGTCTCCTTCAGAAAAGAAATTTCCTGGCTGCTTTCTTTGAAGGCCATACAAGTCACCTCCCGGGCAGTAGTCCATGACAATAAATGTACAGGCTCCCATTTGAAAAGAATGATATAAAGTTGGAAGAAACGGATGGTCCAACATCTCTAGTATTTCAATTTCATTTAGAATACTTTTCAGCTTGTTCAACCTCCGTAGAATCACTCTATTCATTGTCTTCAATACAAAATAATAAGGGGTATCTGAAAGGCGACACAGAAATATGTTGCCCACGCACCCTTCTCCTATTTCCTTTTTAATCTCAAAATGCTCAATGGGAAGGACTTCAGTTTTTTCCACTCGGGCTCTAATGGCCTCCCATTTGGCAGAGTTTGCTTGTTTAGGTTTCCGCTTCACTTTGGCGTTACAACTGGTAAAAGTATCTGTACCATCTTCTTCACCCTGAATAATGTTGTCACCATGATTTTCGCTTTTTTCATCCTCTCCGATTAATGGCTGCTCAAGCTCAGATATAGAAGACAACTGTTTAAACAAATATGAAGGAATTGTCTTCGCAGAACCTTTCATCGAATCTCCAGAACTCGCCATTGATGTGAATGGATGATGAGTTTGGAACCTCACAAAGAGTTTGCACACTGAAAGGATTGGACGAATTCAGTGATGTGAAAACTCAATAAGGTTGCCGAGTTGACAGAGGAAGGTGGAAGAACTTTGTTTTTCTGAGCTCAACAAATAAAGATCTATATAGTGACAAAGGTTAGGGACAAAATGTGGACTTCCATAAATTAAGTAAAACCAAAAAATGGACCGTTTTTAAGTGTGATCCATATAAATCTTGGATGTTTATATTAATTTTGATTTTAAATAGCATAAGTGGGCCCTTCATGATTTACAAAGCACTCTAGGACACTTTTTTTTTTACATTATAAAGGGCCCTTACTAAGGCAAGGGTTCCATGGAGGGGCTGCTCTTTTATTCAACAAGGTGGTCCCATGACAAAATAAATTTAGGGAAACATGAAATTTTAGAATCTTTTCCTAAAAACAAGGAGCACCATTTTTTACTAAATTAATTTTATAATTTAAAGGTAAAAAATATTTTACTAAATTAATTTTATAATTTAAAGGTAAAAAACACTTTGGTAATTAAATTTTTAAACACTTTAGTAATTTAATTTAACTTTTGTAATTACTAATTTAATTTAAAATTAAAGTAAAGAGGGTGTGGGGAAGTAAATAATTTAATTTGTTAAATTCTTGGGTGTGGGGAAGTAAATAATTTAAAGGTAAAAAATACTTTAGTAAATTAATTTTTTTAAATTAAAGTAAAGAGGGTGTGGGAAAGTAAATAATTTAATTTGTTAAATTCTCGGGTGTGGGGAAGTAAATAATTTAAAGGTAAAAAATACTTTTAAATTAATTCTTTTTTAAATTAAAGTAAAGAGGGTGTGGGGAAGTAAATAATTTAAAGGTAAAAAATACTTTAGTAAATTAATTTTTTAAATTATCGGGTTAGTAATTTAATGTGTTAATTTAAAAACTATAATGTTTAAATAAATAATTTTTAAACACTTTAGTAATTTACTAATTTAATTTAACTTTAGTAATTTACTAATTTAATTTAATTCTTGAGGAAATTACATAAATTAAAGTGAAGAGGGTGTGGGGAAGTAAATAATTTAATTTGTTAAATTCTCGGGTGTGGGGAAGTAAATAATTTAAAGGTTAAATAATTTTAAAAAAATACTTTAGTAAATTAATTTTTTAAATTATCGGGTGTGGGGAAGTGAATTATATTTAAAAATTAAAGTAAATAAATTGTTTAAACAAGTAAAAAATACTTTTAATGTGTTAATTTAAAAACTATAATGTTTAAATAAATAAATAAGTTTAAATATGCAATATATTATTAGGTAAATAATTTTAAGTAATAAATAAGTTATTAAAAACAGTTACATAACTTCCCCACGCATTATAATAATTTAATTTGTTCCTTACAAACAAACCCGGATTGGAAATTGTGACAGGTTCAATAACTTGATAGTAAGATCTTATTCTTTTGGTTTCATTTCAGTATAATTCCTTATTTTAGATAGAACATTGCTCACTATTAAAATTTATGCATAATTTAATTTGTTCCTTACAAACAAACCAGATTGGATTGGAAATTAATATGTATTTGGTTTCATATGTGAGATAAATTCTTACCTTACATGATATTGCAGGAAATGGAGACATGATAGTCATTCTTACCTATAATATGATATAGGTATGTGCATTAAAACCAGTCCCACACATAACTTGGACAGACTCCAGGATTAGTCATTAATATGATATAGGTATGAAATTTATAAACAAATTTATTAATTGCAGTTCACATAACTTGGACACACTCCAGGATTAGTCATTAATATGATATAGGTATGAAATTTATAAAAAAATATTATTAGAAAATATATTCGGTGTCTTTTTCACTTTGATGTTTAGGTTTGATATGTATTTTTAAAAGTTACTTTATGAATTTATATATATTTAAATTTATATCATGATTAGATTTAATAATTTTGAATGAAAAGAAAAAAATCCAGTTGAGATGTATTATTAAAAGTTACTTTATGAAATTTATATCCTATTTAAATTTCTATCTTGGTAAAATTTATTAATTTTGAAAGAAAAAAATATACTTGAAATTTTGAGTAATTTTTTAAAAATGTAGACATTGTAAGTTGAATTGTTTAGGAAAAGATTCCGGTTGAGATGTATTATTAAAACAACATTTCTATGTGCCCAAGAAAATTACAACTTTAATAATGTTTGTATTTTTATCAACCCATATATTGAATAAAAATTTCCTAACACATTAAACAATATATTTCATGTTTAATATAGGTTTCCATATTCCCTGACATAGAAAACCAACATTTCTATGTGTAGATGGTAATTATTACTTTAATAATGTTTAGAACTTCACCATGAAGCATCTCAGAGGAATTATCGTAGAATGGCTGGTAATGTTGAAGTTAATTCTGGGGCAGGAAATTCAACATCGATGGATTGCGTGCTCGAAACACCAGAAAACTTGGCCCAAGATATAATGAATATAGATGTTGTAAATAATTTAGAGAATGATAGTGTGCAACAGGAGATGACATTACAACCAATACGAACAACGAGAAGAAGAAGAATGCAAAATAATGATTTACAAGAGGAGTTAACAATCGAACCTAGAAGAAGAAGAAGAATGCAAGACTCGCATATTGCGAGAGAACACATGATAGATGATCCCAATGGAATGCTTGGGAGAGATTTCAATACGGTCCAAATGATTTTTTGACACGGTCTTGATAACCTTTCTTCGCCGGTCATGTGTTATATTTGTCAAGAATGTTACATTGGAATAAAAGTTTCTCGAACACCTGAAGGACCTGTGTGTACTAGATGTCGACAAGAGAAAGGTCATCATCGATTTTCGGCATCAAACAATATGGATCCTGGGCCACAACCACCAGAACTTGCAAACTTAACTCAAATTGAGGAAATGTTAATAGCCCGTGTCAACCCAATCCTACAGGTGACACATGCAACAAGAGGTCAATATAAATATAAAGGTCACACGATAAGTTTTCCTCAAGAAGTAAAAGAAATCGCTAATCTTTTGCCCCATAGATTGAAATATTTTCCGATGATTATTGTTCGGAGGAGAGATCAAGCGTGGAACAAATTATGACTTTACAGTCAATAGAGAGTGAGTTTATAATGCATTGAAATATAAAATAGAACATGATAAGTTCTATTCAGATGTCCAAATCGATGAAAATGCTCTGAATGAACTTCCACCTCATTCTGCTGAGAATGTGTTCGAGCAGCTGAACTCAGTTCATATGGAGTTTGATTCGATGCAAATGAAATTGTGTTTGTAGGTCCGACCGTGGAGACAGATGAAGGAAATATAATTAGTCATACAACATCGATGGCATCTAAACCACCTAATGCACCAAGGGAGATGGAATTAATCCATGCGTGGGTGAATAACCCTCATGCGGACCCTGGAGCACTCATTGATTGGCCAGGGATAGGAGCATCTCCTATCAATGAGTATGTGTCATAGGACTACTTGATATGGCATTCCCTACTCTCTTTCCTGATGGAAAATGTGATTGGCTAGAACCGCGATTAAGATGAGTACATCTCCATGAATTTGTAAAGCATTTATTGCGATATAGGGATCACCGATTTGGCCGACATCCTCGGTTCAGGTATTACATGATGAACATGATCATGAGACATCGTGCACAAAATTCGTCTGCAGTTTTTGTGAAGAAAAACCTCCAAGATATGCCAATCACCATCAACGAGTTACGTGAGCATATGAAGAACGTTCCCCATTCCAATCTGGTTGATCATTTGATGTGGTTCGAACATCGTTGAGGGGTACAAGGTCTTACTGGGAAAAATGTCGTGGTGAATTGGCTGACATGTTGCATCAAATAGGATCACCTACTATTTTTTTCACATTGAGCGCAACTGATATGTATTGGCCTGATCTACATGCATTAATGCCTAGAACACCGCCGGATAATCCACGAGAAGCAAAAATTGGCGAAGGAAAAATATCATCGAATATCCACATATAGTGGCACATTATATGCACCTACGACATACACTTTTCCGAAAGGAGGTATTACAAAAAGGAATGAAAGTTAAAGATTATTGGTCTAGATATGAATGGCAGCATAGAGGTTCACCACATGTGCATGGATTCATATGGTTAGAAGGGTGCCGAATATGGACAACCTTGATTGGAATGATGATTTTCAACGTGGAAATGCTGAAAAATACTTCCATTCTATTGTCCATGCATGGAATCCTCGGGATGACCCGCACCAATGAAACATACAGGTAATTTATCGATTCTCATCGAGTCTATGATTTATATAGAATTTTTACGTTCTCAAAATATATTGTGTATTCTTATGTTCTATGTTACAGGTCTACCAAAATTTTATGCAACATCCGTGTCTTCGAAATACAAGACAACTGACACAATTCGATATGGAACGTGACTATGAAGAGATTCTCAATAGTGTAGAATGACATACGATGTGTAGAGAGGGTGCCTGCCTACGTAAGAAAAGGGGAAAAATTTTCTGTAGGTAAGATGTTCAAAAATTTGAATAATTAAATTGAAATAAAAAACACATACGTGGAAGAACTAATAATTGATTATTACATTTTGCAGGTATAATGCACCGTGGCCATTGAATCTCGATGGATCAAAGTTATATCAAGACTCAGAGATAGGAGATAAAAATTTTGAACCTGCGTGAGAAATGATGATAGGGTAAATACACATAATCGCTACATATTACAATTGTGGAGAGCAAACGTAGATTGGCAACCTGTTCTTTCCAAACATGCCGTAGTCAAGTACATTGCAAAGTATGTAGCGAAAGTAGAGAAAAGCTAAGGGGAGCATGGGTGTAATCTCTATAATGAAGCCATTGTAGAGAATATATGGGAAATTTGTTGTTGTATTAGCATGTCTTGGATAATGATGAAGCGATTAGAGGAGATTCCTTCCAGTTCCTTCTTATGGATTATTTTGCATGGCAATCAAGATGTATGTATGTGTGTATGGAGAGTGATAGAACCGGAGATCTTTATCACCTGCAGAGAACCTTCTCTCAGATAACACATCTATGAACTTCAATATGCTTCATTCTCTGATGTTGAACTGGATTCTTTATCAAGAGTAATACCACTCTGACCACCACATAGAATATGAATACTTCCTTCAACTTCCATGTATATCTCTTCCAACATCCACTTTAGCCACATGGCTTCTTCACTGGTTCCATTGTACTTCTCTGCCTCAGTAAAAGAAATGGAGACTGTTGGTTGCTTTTAGTTGTTCCAAGTAATGGTTCCTACACCAAAAAACTTGAACACATATCCAATATATTTTATATCTAACACAACATCAGCATAGTTAGAATCACAATATCCATAATATAAATCATTATTGATTTCACTTTTAACCAATTGTAAAAGTTAAATACAAGTTGTAAAACAACTAACATAATAATATGCTTAACAACTAACCATGTTAGAATATGTTGAAAAATTCAACATATTGCTCTTGTAAAATATGTATTAGATGTAATCAATATTAGACGTCTCCAATACAAATGCAAGGGCATCCCCAAGTTTCGTTTGATATGCATATAATAATATTTTAGTAATCACATACTAAGAAATATTTTATCAAAAACACATATATCTTCATTATCTTATTGTAAGCCTTTACAAATGAGATAAGACTTGATAACATATCAGATAATCAAGTTATACAAGAATAATCATAGTATTCACTGAAAACATAATCCACTGACTATGGACACTTCTTATGGATTTTGCTTCAAAAATGTAAGCACCCTTCAATACATTTCATAGGAAAAATTAAGTTTAGACATGCCATATATGATCAGTTTTTATGCCACAAAATGAACAACAGTTCCATTTTTGAATAAACTATCAAAAAATGAAGCAAAAATTTAAAGCATATGTTTTTCAGTTGTAGTTACTTCTAGTATATTTTTCACAAACCCATATGATTTAAACAAAGAAGAAAAAAACATCTCTTTTTTCAACAATATATTCAAATAGAAGGTATACTTTTCATTTAGAAGTAATTTATAAAGCTATTATATTAGCACTATGATTATTATCATCATCATTATCTTGATTTTGATATGATTTATTCCATTTCTGATTTTTGAAATTTGATTTATTTTTAAATTTACAATCCTCTTTCTTATGTCTAAATTTCCCACAATTATGACATTTACCATCAAAACTAACTTTTAAGTTTCTTGGTTTCTTATTTTTATTAGGAGTTTTAAAAGTTGATTTTTGATTCTTGTTAATCCTAGAAGGTTTACCTTTTCTTTCTAAGCAAGAAGTGCCTGTGTGACATTTTCTTTTGAATCAAAATTAGTCATAACTTGCTCTTCATGAACAAGGAGATTACTAAGGGTTTGAAAATTTGGAATGTCTTGTTTGGATTGATACTTTGATTTCAAAATTGAAATGAAATGTATAAAATTTTCATGAATATTTAATTGGTTAATAAAATAGAGCAATTTACCATGAATCAAATTACTGCCAGATCCATCTAATTGTGACTTAATATTTTTTATTTGTTCTAAATAATTAATCACTTTTCCATCTCCCTTCATGGGCGTTGTCATAAGCTCTAAAACCAATTTATTAATTTTCGATAAATGCGTACCTTCGTGCATTGACTCCAATTGTGTCCAAGCTTCACTAGGACTCTCTAGATTTCCGATATGAAGCAGAAAATCATCTTGTACACTTCACAAGATAATGGACATCACCTCTTGTACTTTTTGTTGATATGTGGTGATGTTATCAATAGTTGTATGTCTTATGGTAAGAGCTCTCTCTATTCCATTTACAACTGCCCACAGTTTGCAAGCCATGAATTCTGCTTTTAATCGAATCTTCCAAATGTTGTAGTTGTTTCCATTCAACATATGAGATTTATCAATTGAAAATTGATTAGACCCCATTTGTGTGTAAAATATAGATAAAACAATTAATAAACAAGGATTAAAAGAAGAGTTTTTATAGAAATTCCCCTATCGTATTTTAATCCTCGTAATCGATCTCGATCAATTTTACGTCACAAAAAAGAGATCCTATATAAAAAGAATCTATACATGAGAAAATTAGAACGATATTAATAATTTGAATTGAAATGTGAGATTTTTTTAATTTTGTAAATAAAATAACGACAACAATCTAAAGATCGTGTAAATACAAAAATGTATCATTTTAAACAAAAACAATATTATTTTACTATTTTTCACAAAAATAATTTTTATAGATTGTTTATATTTTTGAAAAAGTAAACTTAATCCATATATATTTTTCGAAAAATAATAATTTAATATATAAAAATTATATACCTCAAAACTTTTATATATATATATACAAAACTTTATAATTATTTGACCCAAAAAAATCTTAAAATAAAGGGGATTTTAAACCTATGACATATTAACAAAGTTCTTATAAAAATTCATATGATCTATGTAATACTACATTTATATATAATATATTTTTTAAAGTTTAAGACCTTTATCTTAAAATAGTTTGCGGGAGGTTTTAGGTTTAAACATTTATATATAAAAAGGTTTTAGGTTTAAACATTTATTTATATTTAAATATGGCAATTGTTTGGGAGTTAGAATTTACTTTTAAATCCTTAGTTAAGCCGACTCCATACTTATATCCCATTTACTATTAAATGAAAATTAATTTGTGAATGGATGAGCCATATCCATATCATAACAAGGGCTGCGGTGCAGCAGGAGTACCTGCCGGTAAGACTGGTGGCATTAGGAGAAGGGAAGAAAGCATAATTCTTTCAGTTTTCTTAACATTGGTTTGGGTGCTTCGCCTTTGACCTGTAGAGGCCGATGGGGAATTTGTACATAATGCAGTAGTAAAAAATCAAAAATCAAGCTATGGGTTTTTATAGCATACAAAAATTACCGAATATGTTGATGTCATTGGCTTTTTCTAAAAACATTTTAAGCTCTGTGTGCCCTCTTTTGATCTTTAATTTTATAATACCTTATTTGTGGAGGATTCTCACAATAGTTGGAATTTATAAATCATTATTTACGACATGGATGTTGAACTTGTAGGTATTTCCCAAATCATAACGAAAAACAACCTGTGAAAAGACCTAGAAAAGCATAGTGTATGTACATTCATAACAAGATTGATTAAGCTTGAATTCTATAGGAAGTGAAGGAAGAATACAACAATTTGTTAAGATTGTGTTTTTTTATTAGCTTTAACTGAAAATTCAATAATTATAACCAGACAAATAATGGATATAAGTGTTTGTGGTTAGAGGCTATAGCCTACGGGGAAATCGAAATGTGGGCCATACGACTTGTCATTAACCTAGCTAAGGATTCGTCGAGTCACCTTGCATTAGACCATTAATTCGGCTGACTCCATTGTCACTTTCACATGAGTTATCTATCCCACAACCCACCTACCCTATCTTGCATTTCCGAGCTCACCAGGCTCCACTCCACAGTCCGCACCATAGACTATTGCAACCTCCATTACAATAGCTCAGTCTCTGCGTCAAATCACCAATTGCGTCGTTATAGCTCGATCCACAAAAGTGAGCTCGGTTTCCCTTCGCATATCCTAGAAGATATGCTAATATTCCGATGAGTAATACAAGGTTCAGTCTAAAGGATCGCCCACCAAAGTGAGCTCGGTTTTATATAAAAAATAATTTGGTCGAGTTAATTTATGACCGGCTCATCATCATTGGGGTCATTTGGAAACGACTCACCTGCAGGGGCCGGGCAGCTCGGTCATGTGTAACATAACTTAGTGGGCATCCCCTCCTTTTGAATGTCTTAACACATACAATGCTTGGATGCAAACATCCTAGTATTTCTGTGTAACCCAGGGAAACTTGATATTGCTCCATCCACTCCAACTCGGGTCTGTGACCTCCTTGAACCCATAACTCACCAAGGATAAATTTGAGCTCAATCTGTTATAAATGAATGGCTCTGTGCTTGAAAATATAAATCTTAGTTTGCCTCACGTGGATTTGGTTCCCATGACTCACTTCAACGCATCCATAGCTCGATCATGAGCTCCCTGAAATAGCTCAGTGTGTTCCTGCAAAACCGGTCTCAGTCTACACAGAGCAACTCGATGGTGCATAACTTGTTTGACAATGTAATGGCTCGATGATGAACTTGAGAGCCTTTTTGACAACTCGTCCGTCATCTTTACGAAACTATGAGGCTATGGCTTTAACAAATTCAATCTAATGCCTAGATAATTCCTTCAAAGTATGAATGAGTACGAGGCTATGACCTCAGTAAGGCCAATCCTATGGCTAGATAATTATTCAATAATTAGTATGAGCCTATGACCTCGGTAAAGCCAATCTAATGGCTAAATAATTGCTCGAAAAAAGAATGAATGAGTATGAGTCCATGACCTTGGCAAACCCAATCTGATAGCTAAATAATTGTTCAAAAAGTATAAATGAGTATGAGGTAAGACCTGAGAAAACCCAATCTGATGGCTAGATAATTGCTTGAAAAGTATGAATGATTAGTACGAGGCAGGACCTCAGCAAACCTAATCCGATGGTTAGATAATTACTTAAAAATATGAACCTCAGCAACCCAAACTGATGGCAAGACAATTGCTTCAAAAGTGTGAATGAGTGTAAATGATCTCAGAAAACCCAATATGACGGCTGGATAATTCCTTCAAAAGAGATTATCTAAAGCCACTGGGAAACAGTCAGATCTGCAGCCTGAATGCCCCCAATATAAGGAAAGAAGCCTAAACAAAATAGTGAAAGCTAAACAATTGCTCTTCAGGAGCAGCATCGAAATTCTCAACAAGGAAAGAAATGTAAATAGAAGAGCAGAAGTCCACCTCCTAGGTACACATAGATCTATAGAAGAGTTTCTATCACGAATGATATTCTTCTAGTTTCATCTGTGTAAAAAATTTTTTGTGGGACATTTGGTATTCCACTACTCCATCCATTTTAAGGGTATAAACATTACACAGCTAAGAAACCAGGCTAAAAAACTAAAACTTCTGACATTTTATTGGGTCTATAAACTAGCGTAACTGCGTGGCTACTAAATTTTCTATCATTTTATTGATTCTGTAAACTTGTGGAACCACGATTATAGAGTAATTATAGTTTTTTATCTTCCACAAACATAGTATTTTATACAATTTTTGAGTCGAGAATTCATTTCACAGCTAGACACCAGTAAAGGAACAAAACCCATCAGACCAATGTGGCCTACAGGACATAAAAAATATCAAATCTCAGTCTGGAAATCATCAAATCTCAGTCTGGACTTTCAATTGCAAAGGAATTAGCATCATAATGATGAAAATGTTAGTACTTACTTAGGAAGTCTCCAAGGCTGAAGTTTTTGCCCTCTGCCCACTTAGCATAATCAACACTAGGCTTCATGAGCTTGTCAAACCATCTTAGCTTGTCCCCAACTGTGTAATTCTTGTAGCCTTCCACTTTCACACAGCCAAAAATCACTGCAAAACTGAGTACCCATATCATGATTCTATCCATGATTGAGTATTTTTTTGGTGCGTAGTTGTTCTGATTTGTTTGCTCACAGACCCACTTCAATCAATTGCTCTGTTAATCAATTGCACGACAAGACTTTTTAATAATGGAGTGCTTCTAATCTTCATCATCATACTTCAAATCTTCATCAGAGATCTAGTTTATTCCAAGGTCAAAATGCAATGGATGAAAAATTTGAACAATATAATAGTGTTCAAATTTTTTAGCTTTAGGTTTCTATCTAATAATCAATTACAATGGTCAGAGTAAACTGCACACTATCAATCTGACACTAGTTGAACTGAAACCATATACAAAAGATTATCATGACCTGTGTTCGAGGATAATAGGAAGAGATTGAGAATTGGTCCATTGGATCAGTATACCTGATCAAGAAATAAGGAATCTGACACAAACATCAATGTAACAGAAAATGGGGTTTGGTTGAGGTTACACAATAAGTAAATTAGAAAAGGGTAATCTGTACACACACATATGCTGATTTTTAGTAGTTATAACACACAAAATATAATAGTGGCACATGAAATTAAAAGATGCGCAAGCCAAAGTTAGAAATTCACACAGAAGAGGCAAATTACTCAGTCAGTTTACAAATATCTTTTATTTAAAATTTGCAAAGGATGTCCATAGGAAAGTACGACACAGTGATAAGAAGAGATTAAACCAATCTAATGGTTTTACACAAAATTTCCCTATATAAGCATGTGCTGGAAGTAGGAAAGTGGAGAAGGATTCTCTATATCCCACTGATATCCTCCGTAAGCAATAAATTGACTTCGTCACTGCTAACAGGTGGACACATTTAACAATTCATGGTATAATAATCATGTATAACACAAGAAAACATTTTAGTCACCATATCACCAAAGAAAATTAATCTAATTGACAAAAAATATCTTAAACGAATAAAACTTTCCTTAATATTGTCGAACCTCATGAAAAGAATTTTCTCCTTTAAATCACGTGGTGATTACTCCTTTAATATTAACAACCACTACGGGTGAATACACAACACTAAAGCACAATCGACTAAGAAGCGCAGGTTTCTCACCGTACCATTCATGTTTAAGCCCAAAGGTTTGGCTGTGTATATTATTATTTTCTTGATAGGGCTATAATAACCACTTTCATAGTTCTTAATTAGGACGTATAAACTTAGACACGTCTTATATTTACTAAAACTGTTCAAGAAAAATCCAGTCCCGATTTGGAAACCATATACTACAACCAAACACTCACACAAGTTCCCAAAAGAAATCCTATTCCTTTCCCAAGCGATCTATATATTCATCCGAAGAGTCAAAAGGTTTAAAAGAAATATCAACCATGTATATAATAAGTTGTAAACCCAAATCAGTTTAACTTGAAACATGAATATATGGTTATTCAACTTGAAACAACCATTCAGAATTCGAAACAGACCTTAGAATAGCAAACTAGTTTACTCAAAACATATTGCACATTTTTTTAGAAATACTTCCTTTGAAATGGGTATACAAAGTAATCCAGAGGCTATAACCACAAATTTAAACTAAAATTGTAATGGGTATTTTACCCAACTTTCAAAAGTAAAAGCACAAGTGTCCACAGTTAAGAAAATACACAAACACATAATCATTCTTAGAGCTTCATAGAGCGGCCATGACTAAATATCGAACAAAGCACAACCATAAAAACTTATTATCAAGGCATATGCACATCATAGATTTACTCATGCAAGCATCACTATGTTGTTCTATTTTTCTCCCATATTCATCTTAAGCACAAAGAAGATAAGTTGCAGAGTATTGATTACATTAAAACATTTTAATGCAATAAATAGTAAAGATGGGAAGAAAACATTTTCATGCCTGAAAATACTGCACAAATTTCCTTCAACTCTCTCCAAATTAGCTGAGTAAAAATAATCTTTTCCAGAAGACTCTAGAAACTACCTTCGAAGCCGAAGAAGATAATCGTTATAGATTATAACAAATACCCGTCATTATTTCAACCGTTTTCATTAACATTCCCTTAAAAAAGTCTCTACTAATAATTTACAAATTTTTAACCAAAAATAGCTCGCCATTAATACAACTTAAACATGCAGAGCCCCAAAAGGTGAAAGAATAACAAAACAAAGGGTGAAAACAAAAATGCCATATCTCCCAGTAGCTTCCTGTAATGCCCCGTTCACTCCCACAGACCGAGACTCAAATTGCATGGGGAGATGAGTCATTTTAGGGTTTTTATGTTCCCTTTTAGATTAAAACAAACAAAAAATAAATAAAAAGAATTAAAATTAAAAAAAAAAAAGCCCGTGATTTCTTTGGGCGGATTAGGGCAAGGGGGCTCGGGCTCCTTTGTGATTTTTTTGTCTTTTGCTGAGGGAGAGAGAGAGCCGCCGCCATGGTGGACAGGTGAAAAACGTGTGCAGGATGGAGTGGCGAGGAGAACCAGATGTTTGAGAAGGTGCAGGAACTGTTTGATAGAATGCCTCAAAGAAATGTGGTCTCATGGAGTGCCATGATTGTAGGATATGCGCAAAAATGGAGGAAGATGAAAAGGCGTGTGAACTGTTGGACAGAGTGCCAGAGAGAAATGTCTCCTCGTGGACTGCAATGGACGCTGGAAATGTGCAAAACGTGTTTGTTGAAATGGATTAGAAATCTTCAGGAAAACACTGCTGACAGGTGTAAATCCACCTTCCACGGCCTGTGCCAGCATTCTCCCCAGCTTGCAAAAAAATGAGCCTTCTTTCATGCGTGGGTAAAGGATAGGGGTTTTGTCAGATGTTGTAGTCGCAAATGCTGAGGGGGGGTGTTGTTTGCCGTGTTTGACCAAATGAAAGAACGAGACAACTCTCATGGAATATTTCTATTGCAGCGTACAAAAGACACGGGTTTTCCCTCATAAGGATCTGCACAAAATGGATTTGTTGAAAAGGCTTTAGAATCTTTCAACCAAATGCAAATAGCAGGAGTAAAGCCAAATTTAACAACCTTTGCCAGCATTCTCACTGCCTGTGCCAAAATGGAGCTCTTGAAACAGAGTATGGACGTCCATCAAAGCAAAATGGAGGAGGGATTTTTGTCTGATTTTGTTTGTATGAGAGACAAGGGGCTAAAGTGGGTGTGAAGTTGGAGATATTTGATGGAAGGAGAATCCCAGAGATGAGCATAAAGTAGTATCTGGGGAGAATATTCAAGTTTTCTCATCACCTCCCTCAACGTACACAGGCTTCTCATCACTAGTGTCATGTGGGCTGCCAAGTTTCTTGATGATATGAAAATCCTGTTACTTCTTCTACAAGTTCCCCTAAACGCTGGCTACCTGTCCCAGAAGCAGCAGATGGGCTGCAACATGAGCTTCCGTTTGAGTTCCGTGTGCTGGAAATTGCTCTGGAGGTGGTTTGTACATATATGGATTCAAATGTTGCAGATCTTGAGCGAGAGGCTTACCCTATATTGGATGAACTGGCCACTGATTTGGACATTATTGTGGATGCTATTTTTGGGTTTTCCTTCCATGGCTGCAAGCAAGTGAAATCAATCGGTGCGATGTCAACTCCTCAACTTCTGCCTTGCCAGCTCCTTTCTAGGCATGGTTCACCTTCCCTCATCTTTCATAACTCTCGTATTTTAGTTTTTCATTTGCCACTTAATAGAATTTTAAAATATTAGGATTTTTTTAATGCCGTTAAATGTTTTTTTTAAAACTCGTTACAAAAACAATGTAGTGTCGTGTTGAAAACTCACGAAGTCAAAATAACCCGGTTGCATTAAAACATGAACTTCTACCCTCATTTTGAGGTGATGTGGAAAACTTCCTACCCAACTGGATTGCTACAACATCACCTTATCGAAGCGAATGATTTAAACCGACTTTCTGTAATAATGTTGATTTTATCCTGGTTTAAATAGTTAATTTTTACATTTTTGGAGACTCTTTTAGTACCCTTCATAACTCTGAAAACGAGATGTTAAGCTTTATTCATGTACCTTGTTATGTGGGGAGTCACCTTGACCTTTGGTTTGACCCCGAACAGGACATATGTGACCTTTTTGGCGCTCTTATAGGAGCCCTGTTACACTGGGTTACAGCAGTAAAAAGCCGTTAAATCTAGAAAGTTGGCTTTCATTTTGAACCACCATTTGAAACCTGGATGGAGAAATTACTTCCCGTCTTCGCAAACCTCTAGTGTTTATACTAGACAATTGCATGGAACATTCAGTTTAGGAAAAAACACTTTTCGGGATAGTTTGGCAAAGCCATTTTGTAAGCCTCCGGTCGCGTTTGTGAGGCCAAAGCTGGATAGATTTCAACTTGTCGCTCCGAGAAAAATTGTCGCCGTTTGAAAATGGTTTCCTAGTTCTCGGTCCGTCGACTCGATGAATTCTCCTCATATAGGGAACTTGTAGGAAGTGTCTCGTTGCATGCTCATCCATCGAACGTCAGTTATGGATGTGGTTTTCTAGGCCCTCGAGCTAAATTTTGTTCATTTGCAATTGGGTCAACTACGACCAGTGGCCCTAGAGAACTAGCCACCAAATGCAAACCGATCGCTCTTTCCCATTTTTGTCAGTTGCTATGAACTCTTGGTATATCTGGGGACACATAGAAAGTTGATCATGGTGTGTGTTCTCATCAGAAGATAACTTTTGGAAGCAGTTTCTTAGCCTCCGAGCCCGTTTTGTACGTTTTTGTAGCTAGTAAGAAAATGTAAAAATAGAAAGCTGCGGACCCTCGTAGGGTTGCCAAACCACCCTGTAAACTCTTAACACATACAAATAACCGTTTAAAAATCTATAGTGGAACTTGTTGTGTGCATTAAAACTTTTGACAAAATGGTGTTTTCTCTCCCTTCCCTTCTCTTTCTCTCTCCTAGGTTACAAAATGAAGAAAAATGAAATGCAATGAATGCATGTTTCTAGACCTTTTGGTTTCAATTGCAAATTGTAATTATTGTCATATGTAAATGGGAAACTGAAAAATGATACTTATGTTAGGTTAGGGTGGATGCCATGCCGAATTATCGCTGATATCATGCTCACGTGGGTTTTGCAGGATGGAAGAATGACGATGAAAAAGGTGATGTGTAATTTTAATTATTATTATTGTAATTTTTACGAGGTCATTGTAAAATGAATAACCGTATAATGTAGTCTCTTGTTCTGAGAAAAGTTATAATTGAAATTTGTTAATATGTATGAGATGCTAGTTTTAGGGATATCTTAGGAAATGTGGATCTAATCACCGGTTCAATTTGATTCTTAGTTTGTGTGGGAAAAAGGGTTTGATATATATATAGTAAATGAAATTGAAGTTAATATATTGTATTACTTTTCAGGTATTCAATAAGCGATTAAATTAATTTGGGTTATCTTCTTACCTTACCTAGTAAACGTAATAAAGAGTTTTTAATGGGAACACTCAACCCTAATAAAATATTTGTGCATAACTTTTCTGCATGTGTGATCCTTTTTACCATATAAGAAATTTAAAACCGTAAAAAGAACTTAAGCTTTGCACTCGATGGAACCTCCTAGGTTAGGTAAATAAAACAACTAGTTGGAGTTTACTATCATGTTCATTATGTTTAGCGACATTGTCATGAACCCATATTTTAGGAATGTCATGGTCCAACTTTATCCAGTATGCGGTTTCCTTCTAGTTTTTGTAATCGCGAGAAGAATGCCCTCTCTTTAGGTCCGACACCGAGGTTGAGTTTTGAAGGCGCCTTAGAAGTCACCTTATGAGTCCTTGTTCGAAGGAACGACTAAACGAGTGCTACCTTGGTTTCTATCAAAATAACATCTTGGTATTTTCTTGAATGTGGTTTAGTATAAATATGTTCTCTTGCCTTAAACTCTTATATAGTTGAGGCGTAGATCATTAAGTGCATATTGGAATAAACCAAACCTCAATTGATTAGGAGGTGTCACTTGTGGTTCATGTATAGTTTATAATTCTTCCAATCATGTACCCATTCAAGATGTTAGACAAATACTTCTGTAATTCCTATTACAAAACAATGCTAATAACGAGACCATAGTGCGATGTAAGAGCATATCATATAAGATGAGAACGAGATTGGAGATTAGGATTAAAGTCACTCTTGGAGTCCTTTTAACTTAATTAAACATTATCATGTGTTGTAAAGAATATGAATTGTTTGGTGTGATCAAACTTGAGAAAAATAAATAAATAAATAAATAAATAAATAAATAAATATATATAAAGCAAATTTGGAATTTAACAAGTTTTTTTAACTATAATGATAATGGTATGGAAATAACTATCTGTGATCAAAGAATGTATTGGGAAAAAGCTATATTGAATCTAAGTCTCCCTCAATCCCAAGATTTCATCTTGACATCACGTTAGGTTCACTTGTGTAGCAAATGTTAAATTCTAAACATTGAATAAGCGTTTTAGGAAGCGTAATCTTAACATAAGAATGAGAGAATTAGAATTTTGTATGAAATTTGAAATATGGAAAATACTTATGTAAGTTAAGAAGATTTTCATAAAGAACAGAGCAAAATTAAATGGTTGAACAATAAGTGAAATGTGAAATGAATTTTTAGAACATGTAGGTGGAAAAAGGGAGAAAATTATGCTTACATAATAATGTTCTTGGAATGTTAATCATAACTAAAATACATTTAAAGTAATGATGTGTTGTGGGTTCATCGTTCTTGAAGTCACGTTTCTTGTGGTTGGGTCATTGCTAGTATTCGTTCATTAGGAAAAGTGTGGCATCAACATGCCTATGTCATTTTCATGGGTCTATGTGAGTCGATGACTTATGTGATTGTCATATGTGAGTCGAGTTTCTATACTTGGAGCCTATGTTGTGTTGTGTGTAGTGAACAATGTAAGTAAAAAAAAATTATCCTGGTATTTTTATTGTTGTATTTGGGTGCGTAAAATGCGGGCACTACATATGGTATCAGAGCGGAGGTTCATGCACTCGAACCTCTGGGATGGATTGGAGTTTTGATGATTCTTCATGATGGTGGTGGACATTGGAAGAGTAATGTGATATGTATTGTAATGTGAACATTTTTGTAATTGTGCCCTTATGGAAGCACCTGTGGTGCATGTCACTTAGTGCGTATTTGTTAGCATTTCGGTGTGCTTGTGATGAGAGTATTGACTCTCTTTTTGTGGATTCAATGAGGAATTCGTGTGTGATGTACCACCTTGTTGTTTGTGAACGGAATGTCATTGTGGATTGTAGAGGGTTAAAACATTTTGGACTTTATGTGATACGAGGGTGTGTTGTTGTATTGCATGACAAATTGATGTAAAGTGAATGGAATCTTATTGTGATGTCGTCACCGTATTGTGATGAGTTGTGTGCATCGTCGTGTTGTATTGTAATTGACTATATGTTGTAAGGTTAGACATTGCGTTCCACACAAGTATAATTCATGTAATATGTGATGGTTCATGTCGTGATTTACGGGCATATGGTGAGTATGATCCCTAGTGTACAGTGATTATACCTCGGGTGCAGGATGTGGTAATGTGATGTATCATAACCCGTGAAAGTAGTAATTGTGTTATATCTTGTATATAAATACCATGTGTAAGACGCTATGGTTACATTGTGTGAATCACCATTGTGATAGTGATGTAGTATGTGTATGTTGTGAACCTTACACTAGATGACCCTAAGGGGAGGAAGCGTCAAGAGTGTATGTGTGGAGAGAGGAGGTGTGGACCAGGTTTTCATAATCTTGAGCCGAGTACAAGTGAGGAAGTGGAGTCTTATATAGACTTAAAACCCACTTTATATCTGTTTAGTATACTTGAGCTTGCTCAAGTATATTGTGGGTGCACACCACCTTAGGCTCAACTTATGCAACTAGAGTTCCTGCTTTCTGTTGGATTGTTCATTGAATAATCCTATGTGATTTTGACTATGTTGATCATTGTGGGAGTTTGGAGTTATGATTCGAGTAGAGATGATGACAGATACATTATTTGATTTACTCATTTTTGGTTACATGTATATTTTTACGAGTGAGGCTCGATGTCGAGTGCCAAAGAACTCGATGAGTATGCCTATAGTGGCAATATGAGGCCACATAGTGATTGTAATGTGCTATTCCTTTATATGTATTTTTATTTGTAAATTGATCATTATCTCTTTTCGCTAGAACCAGCCGTTTTCTTGATTGACATGTTCTTATATTTTGGGCATTTATTTGATTGTTGCATTAACAGTTGGATTTTGCACTAACCATGGCTAATTAGCCATTTGTTTTTCTTAGTTTTAAAACCTTCTTTTCATATTTAAAAGTTTTGTAGCCTAGCCCAAGGCTTTTGATTTTTCCACTTGGCATTTGAATGGATTGTTATGTTGGTTCTAATGTCGTAATGTGTTGGAATAGGGTCATGAGATTCACCATGGAGTGGTGGAACATATGGACCCGCTTTGTTGTATGGGGGTACGCCCCAAGGAGTTATAGATAACTAGTGGGTTGTTGAACCACGAGTTATTATGTCACTTGGGTTTGGGGGTGACGGGGTTCTATGTGCCTAGGGCCATAGGGTGACCCGACCTCATTAAAAAGAGAAAGGAGATGGGCCTCTATGGTTGAGTGACCTGTTATTCCTTATGGAACTCTATGGTTGAGTGACCTAATATTCTTGATGGGGCTCTATGGTTGAGTGACCCGACTTGGTTCTGGAACTATGTTTCTTCCCCTTGGGAGGTATATGGAGATTATCTGGTGATGCTTTGGGGAGATATATGGAGTTGTATTTTGTTGCTTTTGGAGATATCTGGAGTTGTTTCGTGATGCCTTGTGATGTGTGGAGTTGGTATAGTGAGTTATGTGTACTCTTGTGAGTCTGGTTAGACTTTGTTATGATTGATGGCTTGACTCTCCCCTTGGTTGGTATGGACTATTGGATATTGGATTGGAACTATGTTGTTACAGTCATGGATTGTTTTGGGTCATGTGATACCCATTGTATATGTATCAGCGTGTTGACCCGGTTTGTCAGTCATATGTGTGTACTAGATCTATGTCTAGGACGTAATTGTTGAAAATTATTTGCTATGTGGTCTACTTGTTGTCATTCCATGGTTTGGTGAAACCCTTGTGATGTGATACTGTCGTGAAAGTATGTTTGTGAAATTTTAGTGTTGTGTATGACCCTGGTAGGGTGTTGTGACTGTAGTTCATGATGGGAACCCACAGGAATGAATAAACTAAAATTATACAAAAATGAAATTTTAAAGGACTTAAATTAAGAATAATGTTAATGGAAAGAGATTAATGAAATAACGAATGAGAGAAGCGCCAATCTTCGAGAGAACCTTGAAAGTAAAATTCTACCTAATGTTCTAGGGCCACCCCATGGCCGTGATTTTGTGTCTGAAATATTAACCTTAGAGTGTACCTTCACCCATATTTGTTCCTTATCACGTATCATTTGCTTTTCCCTCTGTGTTATGTCGCATCGAGGGCGATGCTTTCTTAAGGGAGGAGAATGTAATGCCCCGTTCACTCCACTGATCGAGACTTGAATTACATGGGGCGATGAGTCGTTTTAGGGTTTTTATGTTCCCTTTTAGATTAAAACAAACAAAAATAAATAAACAAATAAATAAAAAAAGAATTAAAATTAAAAAAATCCCGTGATTTCTTTGGGCGGATTAGGGCAAGGGGCTTGGGCTCCTTTGTGATTTTTTTGTCTTTTCTTTGAGGAGAGAGAGAGCCGCCATGGTGGGACAGTGAAAAATGTGTGCAGGATGGAGTGACGAGGATAACTAGATGTTTGAGAAGGCGTAGGAACTGTTTGATAGAGTGCCTCAAAGAAATGTGGTCTCATGGAGTGCCATGATTGTAGGATATGTGCAAAAATGGAGGAAGATGAAAAGGCATGTGAACTGTTGGATAGAGTGCCAGAGAGAAATGTCTCCTCGTGGACTGCAATGGACGTTGGAAATGTGCAAAACGTGTTTGTTGAAATGCATTAGAAATCTTTAGGAAAACACTGTTGACAGGTGTAAATCCACCTTCCACACACTGTGCGGCATTCTCCCCATCCTGTGTAAAAAAAAAGAGCCTTCTTTCGTGTGTGGGTAAAGGATAGGGGTTTTGTCGGATGTTGTAGTTGTAAATTGAGGGGGTGTTGTTTGCCGTGTTTGACCAAATGAAAGAGCGAGACAACTCTCATGGAATATTTCTATTGCAGCATATAAAAGACACGGGTTTTCCCTCATAAGGATCTCGCAAAAAAATGGATTTGTTGAAAAGGCTTTAGAATCTTTCAACCAAATGCAAATAGTAGGAATAAAGCCAAATTTAACAACCTTTTCCAACATTCTCACTGTTGTTGGTGTGTGTTATTTTCCACATCATTAGGTGAGTCATCTCACTTAGGTGAGATCGTAGGTCCACGTGTCATTTAGGGGTCATTATGAGATTCCCTGCGTATGCGCATGTGCATCAACGCGTCAAGTGCATCATATACGTAATTGGGAGTTACACTTCTATTCTGGGAATGTAACTCCCCCTCTCTACTTGAGTTGTCATGATTGCAGCAATGGGGGTTACTCAACACCTCTTATATGTACATGTCTTTTGATCTATGAGATAGAGGAAAGTTTTATGGCTTAACCAGGTTCTGCCCATTTGTCAAATCCTTGCATGCACATTCTGTTGATGCTCGCTCCTCTCGAGATCTCTTCACGCTGCCGTTCTTACGTCCGTTGATGTGCACGTCATCCCTTGTGATCCTTGCTTGCGGGTTTTAAACCCTCTTTCATGATATCAGAGTGGATCTTGTGGATCCGTGCTCCCTTTGGCATTTCTTTGCATGTTTTCTAGCTTTCAGCATGATATTCAAATCTCTTTCAGCGCGTGTCATAATGGAAATTCCGTTTGTGCTCTTCTTGCACTGATTTTGGGGTTCATACCTCTGGTTGGTTTGCTCTTCCCGTGGTGTTGTTCGCAGTTTGCACAGTCAAGGGGCTGTTCGTGCTTTGGCTCGTGTTGAATGCTCTTGCTCGTGCATTGTTTTTTGCCTTGGTGTGGACCCGTGGTTCCTTCTCGGTTTGTGTGTTCGAGTTATTTGGGTGTTCCAGCCTTGCATGAGTTGGTTTCGGTCTATTATAGTTTAAGGCTGCATTTTAGAGGCTGCAGATCCATTTTTGTGCATGGTTTGGACGTTTTTGCGTGGCTCATTTACATTGCCTTTGGGTTCAACATTGCATTGGATCATGTTGTCATTGGCCTTGTATTATTCTCATTTCTATACATGCAATTAGCTCATTGTGTTTGCTGTTCACTTCTCATGATATTCACCAGGATCGTTGCATTCCTCCTAGGCTCCAACAACTCCCACATGCCCTCCTTTGCATTAGAAAAACGTTTTTTTTTGACTTACGCATTGGAAAAATGTTTTTGCATTAGAAAACATTTATGCATTGGAAAAACATTTTGGACGCATCTTCTGAGCTCCATCTCCTGCGTTTTCACCTCCAGCACCTCCCTCGGCCGTGCCCAAGCATATAGAGACAAAGGAACAAGCTGGAACTGGCGTTTGAAACTTCTTGGCCGTTTTTTCTCCAGACCTACGTTTTCTGCTCCCACCGCTCGTGGAAACTTACCTGTGTGTGTGTTGTAACCTCCACCTACTCTCATCCTGCTCGTGGAAACTTACCACTAACACCGTAGGCTCCTTGCTCCACGTGGAATGTCAGGCTCACTTCACTGAAACCGCATGCTCACTTCAAATTCAACGGTCAACAGCCAACCCTCCACAGCTGCTCTCCTCCAACACAGCACGTGGGCCCTCCATCACCTTCTTTTTTAATGTTTTAGGGTGATTAAAAAAAAACAAAACATTCATTCATTGGCATGTAAATTTTTTTTTGGGTTTTTGGCTGTATTTTGCTTGTAATTTGGCCTTCCTATGCTTGTCGAAGACGGAGGGCGAGGTCCGGGGTTGGCAGGAGGCTAACCCCCTCAGTAGTCAAAACAAACCCTACCTAAAATTTTGTGCCATTTCTAATGAGTACCCACATGACACCCTTTGCACCCATTTCAGGATTTTTTAATGCATTTGCAACATCTAGTGTATTTTTCCATCAGTTGCGGGAATCGTTTTAATGCTATAACTTTTGACTCATTGCTCATTTTTGAGTGCTTCTTTAGTCAAAGTTGCATGATTTTTCACACTTTACGTGATGGCATTGCCAATTTTGTAAACACACTACTTTTATAAAGTGCCGCATTTGGGGGGGTTGCTTGTACTCTTGGGCTCTCACACGTAGACGCATTATCGACCGAGTCCGACGTCTTGCTTTTGTGCATATTGCATTTTTCATCATGGAGAGTGATCTTTCCAGATGTGAGCATCGTAGGATCACCTTACAGCCTCCGCCACTTCTCACCGGAGAGAGACCTATTTAGCTTGGCGTACTTCCATGGAACATTACTTCGCCCACGAGGGTCTTTTACCCTTCTTGCTTGGGCCAGTTCCTACACCCACTGATCATCATCATCTAGAGGACTTCCTCGACACTTGTGACCATGTATTTGGTCACATGATGATGCATGTCTCTCGTTCTCTCTGGTTTCACGTGGCAGACTCAGATCCACCTCACCGTGTTCGGAGCATTCTTCAGTCCTTCTATGGAGGCCCTTCACATACTACAGTAATTGTTCCTGTTGTTGATTCAGTTGTCTCCTCTTCTTCATGTGATGGTAGTTCCACTAACATAGGCTCGCTTGGTTCTACTTCTGATGACGAGGATTGTGCACCCAGTTCTGATGTCGAGAGTACTACAGAGGACTCTTCTCCTCTTTCTCTCACTATTCCAGAGAGTGTTGACACCTCCCACATCTCATCATATATTGAGTAGTCTCCTACTTAGTCTCACACAGTCATCACACCCACCTCCTTTCCACTTCCAGTGTACAAGGCCCACTTCACTCCTCTACCTTCATTGGATGCCTCATACCTATCTGACATCACTCTTCTGTTTGTTGAGCCCCCTCATTGGGACGAGTATCTGCCTAACCTTAGTCGTCTTTTCACAGAGTCTACTTGTGATGTACTACAGGTCCCTCATCCATCTACAGGTGTTTCAGAGGAGTTCATCATCTCCGTTGTTGGGAGTGCCCCTTCTGGGATTCTTACCACTTCCATTTTTCCGGAGACCTTCATTGATCCACCCTCAGTTGTGGATCCCTCTTCTATTGTGGAGGATGTTTTGTTCCCTTCACATCACTTGGACATCCTTTCTGTAGGTGTTCCTCTTCACTCTGACCATTCTACGCATGTGGCATTACCTTCGGTTCCTTGGCACTCACTCACTAGACCTATGTCACACTTCCGTGCACCAAACTCAGAGTTCTTTGTGTTGCTGCCTTCAGATTTCCTTTGTGGAGTGGGCAGAATTCTAGCATGTCATTTCTGTCCTTCCTAAGGGTAGGCACATAGTTCGGTGTGGGTGGCTCTTCTTCAATCTAGAGGCAGAGGATCTCGTCATCGACATTCTTCTGGGAGACCTCCTAGAGCTGCAGAGTTCAGATCCGTCCATGGCATCTTCTGCATTCCTCTCATCTCCCTCTTCTTCTCTCTTCTTCTTCTTTTTGAGAGATTACCTCTTTGTACATGGGTACCTTTTCAGGATCGTCTATAGCTAGGACCCATCTTTGGCATCTTTCTTAGATTAGAGAGTGTTTTGTTCTCTTGTGGTGGATGTTTTCCCACTGGGTTTTCCTTCACTACTGGGGACCTTTTCTTGTGCATGGGTACCTCATCAGGCTTTGTTCCAGGACCCATTTCTCGTTTCTGACTTTTTGACTCATCCTAAGTTACGATGAAGGGGGTGTTGGTGTGTGTTATTTTCCACATCATTAGGTGAGTCATCTCACTTAGGTGAGATCATAGGTCCACGTGTCATTTAGGGGTCATTATGAGATTCCCTTATGCGTCAGTGCATTAGTGCGTAATATGCATCATTGGGAGTTACACTTCTATTTTGGGAATGTAACTCCCCTCTTACTGAGTTGTCATGATTGCAAAGATCGGGGTTACTCAAAGCACCTCCTATATGTACAAGTCTTTTGATCTATGAGATATAGGAGATTTTATGGCTTAACCAGTTCCGTCTATTTTTCGAATCCTTGCATGCACATTTTGTTGATACTCGCTCCTCCCGAGATCTCTTCACACTCACTGTTCACATGTCCGTTGATGTGCACATCGTCCCTCGTGATCCTCGCTTGTGGGTTTTAAACCCTCTTTCACTCATTGCCTATGCCAAAATGGAGCTCTTGAAACAGAGTATGGACGTCCATCAAAGCAAAATGGAGGAGGGATTTTTGTCTCGATTTTGTTTATATGAGAGACAAGGGGCTTAAAGTGGGTGTGAAGTTGGAGATATTTGATGGAAGGAGAATCCAGAGATGAGCATAAAGTAGATCTCGGGGAGAATATTCAAGTTTTCTCATCACCTCCTCAATGTACAAAGCTGCCAACTTTCTTGATGATATGAAAATCTGTTACTTCTTCCGCAATTTCCCTAAACACTGCACTGTCCTAAAAGCAGCAAATGGGCTGTAACATGAGCTTCCATTTGAGTTCCGTGTGCTAGAAATCACTCCGGAGGTGGTTTGTACATATATGGATTCAAATGTTGTAGATCTTGAGCTAGAGGCTTACCCTGTATTGGATGAACTGGCCACTGATTTAGACATTATTGTGGATGCTATTTTTGGGTTTTCCTTCCATGGTCATAAGCAAGTGAAATCAATCGGTGCGATTTCAACTCCTTGACTTCTGCTTTGCCAGCTCCTTTCCACGCATGGTTCACCCTCCCTTATCTTTCATAACTCTCATATTTTAGTTTTTCATTTGCCACTTAATAGAATTTTAAAATATTAGGATTTTTTTAATGCCGTTAAATGTTTTTTTAAAAACTCATTACAAAAACAATGTAGTGTCGTGTTGAAAACTCACGAAGTCAAAATAACCTGGTTGCATTAAAACATGAACTTCTACCCTCATTTCGAGGTGATGCAAAAACTTCCTACCCAACTGGATCGCTACAACATCGCCTTATCGAGCAGATGAAACTGACTTTCCTGTAATAACATTGATCTTATCCCAGTTTAAATAGTTAATTTTTACATTTTTCGAGACTCTTTTAGTACCCTTCATAACTCTGAAAATGAGATGTTAAGCTTTATTCGTGTACCTTGTTATGTGGGGAGTCACCTTGACCTCTGGTTTGACCCCAAACGGACATATGTGACCTTTTTGGTGCTCTTATAGGAGCCCTGTTACATTGGGTTACTGTGATTAAAAACCGTTAAATCTTGAAAGTTGGCTTTCTTTTGAACCACCATTTGAAACCTAGAAGGATAAATTACTTCCCGTCTTTGTAAACCTCTAGTGTTTATACTAGACAATTGCATGGAAAATTCAGTTTGGGAAAAAGAATTTGGCAAAGCCATTTTGTAGGCCTCCGCCGTAGTCCTGACGAGGCTAAACTGGACCAATTTCAACTTGTCGCCGTTTGAAAATGGTTTCCTAGTTCTCACCCCGTTGACTTTGATGAATTCTCCTCATATAGGGGAACTTGTAGGAAGCATCTCGTTGCGTGCTCATCCATCGGACATCAGTTATGGATGCGGTTTTCTTGGCCCTCAAGCTAAATTCTGTTCATTTACAACTGGGTCAACTACGACCAGTGGCCCCAGAGAACTAGCCGCCAAACACAAACCGATCGATCTTTCCCATTTTCATTAGTTGCTATGAACTCTTGGTATATCTAGGGACACATAGAAAGTTGATCATGGTGTGTGTTCTCATCAGAAGATAACTTTTGGAAGCGATTTCTTAGCCTCTAAGCCCGTTTTGTACGTTTTTGTAGCTAGTAAGAAAATGTAATAATAGAAAGTCGGACCTTTGTAGGGTTGTGAAACCATCTTGTTAAATATTAACACATACAAATAACCGTTTAAAACTCTATAGTGGAACTTGTTGTGTGCATTAAAACTTTTGACAAAATGGTGTTTTCTCTCCCTTCCCTTCTATTTCTCTCTTGGGTTACGAAATGAAGAAAATGAAATGCAATGAATACATGTTTCTAGACTTTTATTTCGATTACAAATTGTAATTATTGTCATATGTAAATGGGAAACCGAAAAATGATACTTATGTTAGGTTAGGGTGGATGTCATGCCGGCGAATCAATTTGATAATATCATGCTCACGTGGGTTTTGCAGGATGGAAGAATGACGACGAAAAAGGTGATGTGTAATTTAATTATTATTATTGTAATTTTTACAGGTCATTGTAAAATGAATAACTGTATAATGTAGTCTCTTGTTATAGAAAAGTTATAATTGAAATTTGTTAATATGTATGAGATGCTAGTTTTAGGGATATCTTAGGAAATGTGCATCTAATCACCGGTTCAATTTGATTCTTAGTTGTGTATGGCAAAAAGGGTTTGATATATATATAGTAAATGAAATTGAAGTTAATATATTGTAGTACTTTTTCAGTATTCAATAAACGATTAAATTAATTACTGGGTTATCTTCTTACCTTGTAAATGTAATAAAGAGTTTTTAATGGGAACACTCAACCCTAATAAAATATTCGTGCATAACTTGCCTGCATGTGTGATCCTTTTTACCATATAAGAAATTTAAAACCGTAGAATGAACTTAAGCTTTGCACTCGATGGAACCTCCTAGGTTAGGTAAATAAAACCCCTAGTTGGAGTTTACCATCATAGTCATTATGTTTAGCGACATTGTCGTGAACCCATATTTTAGGAATGTCATGGTCCAACTTTATCCAGAGTATGTGGTTTCCTTCTAGTTTTGGTAATCGTGAGAAGAATGCCCTCTCTTTAGGTTTGACACCAGGTTGAGTGTTGAAGACTGCCTTAGAAGTCACCTTATGAGTCCTTGTTCGAAGGAACGACTAAGCGGTGCTACCTTGGTTTCTATCAAAATAACATCTTGGTATTTTCTTGAATGTGGTTTAGTATAAATATGTCCGCTTGCCTTAAACTCTTATATAGTTGAGGCGTAGATCATTAAGTGCATATTGGAATAAACCAAACCTCAGCTGATTAGGAGGTGTCACTTGTGGTTCATGTATAGTTTACAATTCTTCCAATCATGTACCCCTTCAAGATGTTAGACAAATACTTCTGTAACTCCTGATTACAAAACAATGCTAATAACGAGACCATAGTGCGATGTAAGAGCATATCATATAAGATGAGAACGAGATTGGAGATTAGGATTAAGGTCACTCTTGGAGTCCTTTTAACTTAATTAAACATTATCATGTGTTGCAAAGAATATGAATTGTTTGGTGTGATCAAACTTCAAGGAAATAAAAGATATATATATATATTTGGAATTCAACAAGTTTTGAACTATAATGATAATGGTAGGGAAATAACTATACCATGATCAAAGAATGTTTTTGGAAAAATCTATATTGAATCTAAGTCTCCCTCAATCCCAAGATTTCATCTTGACATCACATTAGGTTCACTTGTGTAGCAAGGTTAAATTCTAAACATTGAATAAGCATTTTGGGAAGCATAATCTTAACATAAGAATGAGAGAATTATAATTTTGTATGAAATTTGAAATATGGAAAATACTTATGTAAGTTATGAAGATTGTCATAAGGGTAAAGAGAAAAATTAAATGGTTGAACAATAAGTGAAATGTGAAATGAATTTTTAGAACATGTAGGTGGAAAAAGGGAGAAAATTATGCTTACATAATAATGTTCTTAGAATGTTAATTGTAACTAAAATATATTTAAAGTAATGATGTGTTGTGGGTTCGCCGTTCTTGAAGTCACGTTTCTTGTGGTTGGGTCATTGCTAGTATTCGTTCATTAGGAAAAGTGTGGCATCAACATGCCTATGTCATTTTCATGGGTCTATGTGATTCGATGACTTATGTGATTGTCGTATGTGAGTCGAGTTTCTGTACTTGGAGCCTGTGTTGTGTTGTGTGTAGTGAACAATGTAAGTAAAAAAAAATTATCCTAGTATTTTATTGTTGTATTTGGGTGCATAAAATACGGGCACTACACTTCCTCAAGAAGCTTCTCACTTCTTCTGAGGAGAGTTAATTCCCATTAAATGAATGATAATACCACTACCATTTCCACCACCAATTTTCCCCTCCCAATCTTCCGGATAGACTTAGCAAATATCCGCCACCCGTTTTAGTTTCCAAAGACTCGAATCGATCATCACCAAATAATCGGGGGAAAATAACACCGAACAGCTTAAAGACCATTTAACAATTAAACTAAATTTAGCATGACCAGCCTAATGGCATATAAAAATGATTAAATATCATTCATTAAACATACCTTAGGTGGCCATAACAATGGCTCAAATAAGAAAGCTCGTTAACATATGAACCTGGGGTCGATGCTCTACCGATCTATCATCTTTAACAATTAACATTGATCCTTCCCATATAGAAAAGGTCCTTAACATGGTTGATGACCATTATAGGGGATCAAACTTAGAATATGGTTGATAGACCATTTATTTATAAATATAACTATATTATTTATTTCTTGTTGTTCGATTATAATTTAATCGAATCGATATCTAGATAAAAATAATATTCACCCATCGTTATGGTCAAGATCATGGGTGATAATTAAACTAGGAATATGGATTAAGTCCATCAACCATTTATAATCCCCAAATACAATATAAACATGGTAGTTATTTATTTACAAACCAATCGGCTGAAAATATTGCATAGATTTCCTTCAACTCTTCTCAAGTTGGCTGAGTGAAAAATATATTTTCCAAGAGACTCTAGAAATTCCCTTCGAATACGAAGAAGATAATCATTCTAGATTATAACAAAGACCCATCATTATTTCAACCATTTTATTTAACATTCCCTTAAAAAGTCTCTACTAATAGTTTACAAATGTTTGACCAAAAATAACTCGCCATTAATACAACTTAAACACGCAGAGCCCCAAAAAGGTGAAAGAATAGAAAAATAAAGGGTGAAAACCAAAAAAACCATATCTCCCAAGTAGCCTCCTCAAAAAGCTTCTTGATTCTTCGTACGAGAGTTAATGCTCACTCAATGCATGGAAGTACCACTTTCAGTTCCACCTCCAATTTTACCCTCCCAATATCTCGGAAAGACATAGAAAATAGTCGTCATCCCGTTTTATTTTCCAAAGACTCTATCATCCGATCACCACCATATGGCTTGGGGAAAATAACATCGAATGGTCAAAGATCATTTAACAATTAAACTAAATTTAGCATGGCCGATGCAATGACATATAAAAAATATTAAATATCATTCTTTAAACATAGCTTAGGTGGCCATAATAATGGCTCAAATAAGAAATCTCGTTAACATATGAGCTCGGGTCGGTGCTTGACCGAGCTATCACCTTTAACAATTAACATTGATCCTTCCCATATAGAAAAGGTCTTTAACATGGTCGATGACCATTATAGGGGATCAAACTTAGGATATGGTTGATAGACCATTTATTTATAAATATAACCATATGATTTATTTCCGTTTCGATTATAATTTGATCGAATCGATATCTAGACAAAAATAATATTCACCCATCCTTATGGTCAAAGATCATGGGTGTCAATTGAACTAGGAATATGGCTTAAGTCCATCAACCATTTATAATCCACAAATACTATATAGACTTGGTTATTATTTATTTAAAAACCAATCAAGATTTAAATAGATAAGTAATGACTTGACCTTACGATTCATCCTTACTTGCCCCAATTATAAAGGGATTCATCCTTTTAACACCTACAAATATAATGATGTGTATATAATTAAGGAAATTTTGATCAAAAGATTTTTATATGGTAATCGTAAATATAACCTCGTATTGAACGAGAACAATATTTATCACAACTATGAAATACATGTAAGTATTTTCAACCATCATTGCAATTATAACTAGTTCATTGTTTTCAACATTTACTACCAATGAAATCAATTATGATTATAACAACAAAACATAACAAAGGTCATAATACATGAAAACTGTATAAGTATAATGAAAATTCTACCGAATAATATTATTAAAATTACGTATAGATCCTTCACCTTATGCAATAATTATTTCTAATTCAGAGATAATAATTTATAGCTAAGTACCAATTCATCTTAATCATCATTCATGAATTCCAACAATTGATGTACCAATATATTAACAATATTTACAACAACCATGCAAGGTTCTCGATATACAAAATCATTATCCCCATACAAGATAATAACTCTTATCATACAACATAACAAGGTGCAATACATTATTCATTATTGATATTGCAATCAAGTACTAAAAACATCACTCAAAACATATTAAGTACATACAACCATCACGACATAAAAAGAATATGTTGTAAATTATGAGTGTTGAATTGACGAGTTATGTTGCATAGTTCAGACATACAACCACACATTAGTATGCATATCCTTTTTAGGATATGCATATGCTTGTGTGGCTATATATGTAGCTAAACAAAAATCTTATTGTCCAGATCTCGTAACCCTCTCTTCATTTACAAATCATTCCTTTATACGAAACAAACTAAAATTGAGGGATGTGACATACTTCCCCCTTAATGAATCATCGTCTCGATGATTTTTACTCATTAATCACAATCAGAATAATGAAACTCAGAATTATATTTAATAGCCAAGGAGAATAATTAGCATTTTCATCTAAAAACTAACAATTTTCAAGACTTGATTTATCTCTTTTCAAATTTATCAGCTATAACAATCTTCAAATAAAAAAAATGTCACACGGTCAAAAATATGACATAATTTTTGTCCTTACAACTAATCATAACCTGAAATATTATTTAATATACATGTTTCAATGGATTCTTAATAGATTTAATGAAATGGATGAGGGTGATAGGCCAAGGAGGAATACCTATTTATGATGTCGCTTGAAGGTTATGCACACGTTTCTAATTTTTGATCCAGTGACCATGAAGAACTTTATTTTGGCTAGGAGGAACTACCTATAAATTCCAAACAAGACCACAAGAAGAATATTAAACAAATATATGTCGTGGATTGCCTAGGGTGTGCTAGATCCTGGGAAGTGTGATACTTCCTAGATGACTGTCAATCCACTTTTAATACAATTTAATGCAATCAATAATGTAAACAAATAACATCCTATTGTAGTTGATATGATTTAGGCATCTCATTCAAATACAATAAACAAATCTAATCTAACAAGTAGGGTTATGATCATATTTAGAGGTTAGGTAGGTGGTTTTGAGTTTTGTAGGTCTGATAGAGGTCCTGCGGTAAAAGGTTGCAAATGATTTTAGGTAGTTTGGGGATGGGTATTAGCTTGTTGGCTTGAACTAAATTGTTAGACACAAAGACCGACACCATCAGGGTATGGTATGACTGATTTACGTTTAGATGTGACCGGTGACAGTTTAGGGTGGATAATGGTAGAACGTCAAAATGGGTACCCAGGCTCTCTCTATGTCTACACAGAGAGTTGAGAAGGCCTGTGGTGGGACTTTAGGTAAGGTACCAGGTTTGGGTAAGGTTCTAAGAGGTTTTGGGGTGTTAAGGTCAATCTAGTGAAAGTCTATCAGAGACAAAATAATTGACGTTGGTCCGGTGAACGATGCTTTGGAAAAGGGAAAACTAACGAGGGTCAAGGTGATTGGCGTTGGTAGTGGAAGAATGGTGGAAATCAAATAAACCTAGTTTTGGAGCTTCTCTGTGATTACACAGAGAATGGAAGAAGGATGGTTAGGTTCATAAAAATGCTAGGAAGGCTCAAGAATGCCTAGGAGTCGGGTATGACGAGCTAAATGGTTATGGGTGGTTAGATGGCTAGATTGACAGGAAAGTGGGGATGGTGGAATGCAAAGGAGAATATGATCTAATTAAATAGAGATAAAGAAACTATAATCTAAGTATAAAATGATGTAGATCAAAAACACACTTACTTGTATTTGTAGGCCCGGTTGGTGGAAGATAACAATGGTTGAGTGTGAAACCGGTGTTTAGTGTCGTGACAATGCTTCCTAGAATGTTACCGTGAATGCCAATGCCTTCAGATCAGTCCTTGTATGCTTGGCTAGGGTCGTTTGAATGCTTGAGAAGACTCTAGTTTGTGCTTACATGTAGATCTCTCTCTCTCTCCAAACTCAAAAAATGACCAACCTCTCCCAAAAATCAAAATTTCCAACCTCTAGAACAAGGTTTCCAAAATGAATATGTGGTAATCGATGATGATTAGGGTGACCGGTGTCAGTTTAGGGTTAACTGACGTCGGTTATAGCAGGAAATCCTAGGTTTTCCAAAATAGTAGATCTTGGCTATCTTTTGGTCGGTTTGCCCATCGGTCCCGATCTAAAATGGTATATTGCACTTAGATAAGTGGGTATGCTATTAGAGAAAGAATAGGCATCTAATGTTAGGGTTATATTAAGTCTCAGTTAGTTAAGGTAAGTAGAAATTGAGTCTTAGTTAAAAGAAACATGCTAAGAATAGGTCCATGATGAGGTGTCTAAGTGATGTGGCTAGGTGAGGTGGTCAAGTGAGGATGTTAATTAAATTAATTAAAGTAATTAATTCAATTAATCACGTGCACTATGGGATATGAGTATGCAAGGTATGCTTAATTTAATTAACGAGGTTATAAGGGTGGTACAACCTAATTTTGGTGTCTACATTTTTCCCCTTTTTGTCATGTAGATTGTATTGGTAAGCAATGCTCACAAAAACAAGAAGTGATTGCCCCATGTATCGGTGAGAGCAGGGTTGCCCCAAGTGTGGGAAAAGGTGATCCCCCTCAAACTAGGAACCGATGAGGTGTTAGGTGGAGTTGGTGAGTGTTTTGATAAATGTGTAGTTAGCGTAAGTGAAGGTTGGTGGGGAAGGGTATGGGTACTTTGGAAAAATGGCAATGGTCAAATTGGGTAATAGGTGATAGGCCAAGGTCAAATTGGGTAATGGGTAATGGTAAAATTGGGTAATAGGTAATAGGCCAGGATCAAATTAGGTAATGCGTAATGGTAATCAAATGCGTACATGTATAAACTGCAATATGGTACTAGGTTAATGAGCTTACAAAATCTACATCGTCTAAGGTCGATATGTTTATCCAAACAACCGTGAAGTGATTCAGGTATCCAAGGAATAGGATATGGTCCAGAAACACAATGTGGGTTAGGTGTAGGATCATTTAGGTATGATCTGATACACCATGGGTTTGATCAGAATAAACGACACGATAATAGGAAAGGTATGATTATTAGGCTAAAATAACATAGGTAACGACATCACAAGGTATAACAAGTGCATAAATTCAAAAGGTCCCAAAAAGTGGTTCAGGTCAAGGTATATGGGTCATGGCATGGGTAAGGCCAAGGTATAGGTAATTCGAGGGGTATACGGGGTAAAGTGGGGTATGAGTTATTAGGGTGGGTGGTGTAAATGGGGTAGTGGTAGGGGTAAAAGTATGCCCCAACCAATAATAAGGTCGGGTGGGAGGTAATGAGGGCATTAGAGTAGGAAAAATGAAGAGGGGAGTCCAAATGGGGTGTAGGCAACATGACCAATATCAGTCATGTGAAACCGATACCGGTCTATGTGAATCAATATCGATACACTAGGGAATGAAATTGATGTCGGTTAGGTTGGACCGATATTGGTTCACCTGTCGACGGGTTAAAATGTAAAACCCATGGTAAAAGTGCTCATTTGAGAATTTTAATGTGGTGAAAATGGCTATGGAGGAAGAATAGTCAAATGAGTTGTCAAGGAAAATGGGATCGGGTGTGAGTCGAGGTTGATTGGGTGAGAGGTGAGTGGTTTTTGAGTGAGGAAGATGGGTCCACATGATCATGTGGAACGAGTTGATTTGCCAGAGGATTGGGAGGTCGGTTGTAGACATGGTGGTAGTGGGAGGGAGTGGCGGAGGCCCACCAGTGTAGAGACCAGAGGTGCCAGTGAGGAGGAGGTAGTGGGATGAGGTAGGTTCCAACCCCTATTGTGTATTTTGAATTAGTTTTTGTGGTAAAATGAAAAAATGGGGGAAATTAAAAATTTGAAAATGCGGGTAAAATGAACTCGATTTGGGTATGGGGAGGGTGGAATGTAGGATAATTAGGTTGGGAAATGAATTTGGGTGAGGTGTGGGTAGAATGGGGTAGTTTAGGCTTAGTTTGGTCAATTTTAGAATTTTAGGGCCATGGGGGTTTGGCTTTGGGGCTGAACCAGAGACCGATGCAGCTTAGTTTGGGGTCGGCCGACATCGGTTATGTATTACCGGTGTCGGTGGGGGAAAACATGACCGATGGCGGTCATAGGGGACCGACATCGGTCGTGGGTGACCGATGGAAGTCATGGGTGATCCACATCGACCATTGTAAAAGGTGACATGGCCAAAATAGGTTAGATGCGAAGGGTGAAGATGGGATGGAAAAGAGAGGGTACGATAAACACATTAGAAATGAAGGGAATATGGATCGAGGAGGGAGAAAAGTAGGTGGGAAAAGGTGAGGGTAGGTAAATATAGGTAGGGGATAGGTGGGACTTATGTCACGGTGGGTACGAGTTTTCGGTAAGTGGGAATGGGATAAATAAGTGGTTGGGGATAAAGTAGGAACATGATAAATGTGTATGGGGTAATTGGGTGTAGAATTATGTTGTTGACAAAAAATGAATTTAGGCCTTGACATTGTTGAGTTGGTTGGTTACATTCATGAATAAATAGACGTATTTGTGAGATAGAGTACCACCCCTATTAGGGAAGTTGAGGCGTAGTGTGACTGAAGAGGAGTGGGCCCACATGCGGTAGGTAGGGCTGATCGGGGTTAGGTGGTAAAGACGGATCGACAGGGATCATAGTCTCATGGTCACTCTCATCGATAGATGGGATGCAATGACCAATAAATTTCACCTTCCTACCAAATGCAAGATGATGATCACGTTGGAGGATGTCTATAGGATTCTATGGTAACGATTATTGGGGAGTCGGTTTATAGTGTATCTACAGATGGAACTTTTGAGGTGATGATTCGAGTGTTCGGGGAGATGGCTAGTGAGCTAACTAAGCACAACGTGAGCTTGGTGTACAAGGAGATGTATGCTACACACCCACAAGAGATGCAGCTAGCCGTGTTGATGATGGTGACAGTGGGGTGCTATGCACTACCTGATTCAGAGGGCGGTCATTTTCCCAGGGGTCTGATGGGAGTATTACAAGACATGATCGAGGAGTGGGTCTGCTTTACATGGGCACTAGCTTATTTATTACAGATTATACATGGAGTGTGGGCTATCGAGGATGCACCGATATGGTGTGTGTTGTACCTTCCTTTTACATTATTGGGCCTATGAGCACATTGTGGCAAAGTGTGACCACAAGGACTGCCGATAGCAGATCGCCATCATGTGGGCGAGAGGGTAGGATTTAGGTGATGGGTGGTCCCAAGAGGTCAGCCATAAGTAACAGAGGTGTTATATGATGTGGCACATTACATACATGAGTTAAAGGGATTGTAGATGAAAGACATAGTATGGCAGCCTTATTTCAGCTTTCCAGCATTTAGAGGCATGAGGCAAGAGCTATAAGGATGCATCTGTTGTGATGGATATAGTGGAGACGTGCCTTAGCTAGCAAGAGATGATCCCAGTAGACAGAGTCTAATGACAGTTTAGACTAGTGTAGGATGTGCCACCGCCATTTCCAGTATCGGCGGGAGGATGTGGAGAGGCCTTTGTCTCCACCTTGCCCCATAGAGCTAGCAGGTTAAGAGGAGTTACCAAAGTGGATGACAAGATAGATGATGTAGGGGTATCTAATAGATATAGATTTGGTTGGCGTGAGAGTTACACGAAGCACCACCATGACCAAGGAAGCCCACTTTGGTGACTGTGATAGTGTAGAGAGATGCACTATAGGCAGGCGGTGTGGTAGCACTGGTAGTGAAGTTGATAGTAGTGCAAGAAGAGGTAGACACCTTGACTAGGAAGGTGACTATACTACATGGGTAATTAACTACAGCCTAAGTCTAAGCATAGTATAGGTCTTGACATAGGGTCAAGCTCCTTTACAAGATGGATGATAGATACCTAACTTGCAAGCACATGTCACAGGGTTACAGGGGCATCTAGCCACATCCCAGGAACAAGTGGTGGCTTTATAGGATCAAGTAGCAGTAGGGAGATCGACACAGGCATTGGGACATGGTCTTGTCATACTGTGCACTGTCATCGGGACATGGTCCCGTGGCATGTAGCACAAGACAGGGAGGTGGCCATGAGGCCGATGGTAGCAGGGAAGAGTGGACATGTGGCCATGAGGCCGATGGCACCACCTCAAGGTTCACAAATTCCCTGAATGAGGTGTGGTATTACCAAGATCATTTGATGAACACAAGGAAAGACGTACCTCCTATGCTAAGTACAAGGAACAACAAGAAGCGAGTGAGAGGACTAGATCTTACACTAATAGCTTAGAGAGCACAGGGGGCCAATGAGCCCAGATATAGGGTCAAGGTGAGGTTACAAGTTCATGGAGGCTAGACTCATTGTGGGCTAGATGGAAACTAGAGCGAGACCCATGCGATGTGGGGAGATGTTGGCAGTGGTTCCATAAATGCAGAGAGGAGGAGACAAACGAGAGTAACCCCGAGGGTATCAGGTGGGGTGACGATTAGCCACTTGGTATGATTATTGTTTTTGATATTTTGAGATATATAGCGGCCCATGTAGACGAAGATAGTGAGGATGCACATGAGATTTTGATCTTATTTCTAGCTATGTATATATGTATTGATACACAAAATATCCTATTTATATAGTTGATGATGTTTATTGGATGGATGATGTACCTATGTTTTTAATTTCCATTGTTATTGTGTATTGATGGAAACTAGGTGAATTAGGCATGATTGAGTCAAGGTCATGTAGGCATGATTGAGTTTAGGTCACTTAGGCATGGTTGAGTTTAGGTCATTTAGGCATGGTTGAGTCAGGTATAGGCATGGTGGAGTCTAGGTGATTTAAGCATGGTTTGGTCATGGTGTTGTATTTTATTTAATTTCCAAGTTATTTTTTTATGGAAAATGTATGATCTAGTGATGTTATAAAATGGCAGGTATGTATGTTTTTATGATTTTTTAATTTTCAAATTTTGTGTAAAATGGAAAATAACTAAGGTATAATGTGAATAGAAAAATGGGGAAAACTGGTTAGGGTAAAGAGTGGCTGAGCTAACCTCCAAGGGCCCCATGCCCTCAGAGTGCTGCCTACATAGCCTTGGTGAAAAGGGGCCTCAGGTTGATGTAGTTCTCCCATAAGCTAGGGAAGAATAAGATGAGGATAGATGAATGGGTCGGTAGGTTTTAGACATGTTTTGAGTCTAGGTCATTTAGGCATGGTTGCGTTTAGGTTAGTTAGGCATGATGATGGTGGTGAAAGAGGAATTCTCAAAGTGTAGGTGTCAATGGTCTAATCCTGTATAGAAGAATCAACAAGTAATGAAGAAGGTGAAGGGTAAGAGGTGACCAAAAGAGCCACCTAATTGGAAGAACCATAACAAGTCTACCATACTAAAGGTGGGCTTATGAATATAAGACCCTAAAGGCATTGCATGATTAACTATGCTAAGGGTGAAGAAAGTCACATGATCACGAAATGTCATTTTTACGGAAAGTCCCTTGAGAAGGTAGGAAATTAGGGTGAAAAGGAAATGAGGTGAAAATGGTTGGTTTTAGCATAACCGGTGTGAGATAGCAGGCCTACTTGGTAAGAGACCCAAGATCAAAATAGGAAAGTCCATGACAAAAAGGTTATCTTTTTCTTTTTTTTTTGATAGACTGATAGATGCGGGAAGTCTATGTGGGATGAGTATATTATCTTCTTGAGGTCTTCATGAATCTGATCAATGCGGGAAGCTTCTGAATATTTTATTTTATTTTTGCAAGGATATTCCTTTTTTATGATAGACTATGTGCAATATGGCTAGCTTTGTATAACCTGTCCTTCAAGGGAGCGGTCTATTTATATCGAGAGATATAGAGAAGAGATGTCCATTTTGAGGGAGTCATATTTTTCTGGAATTTTGAATCAAGGAGTTTAATCCCATTTTCCTTTTGAATTTATTTTGCTTTTGGACGTTTAAGTCATGGAAAAGACTATAGAAGAAGATTAGGCTCTTGTTTAGAAGACAAAACCATAACACACAGAGGTTAACTATGAAAGATATGGTTTCAAGTGATGAACAACCATGGGATTCCATCTTGAAAAAGATGAAAAGTATCCATGAAAATCATGCCATGAGTAGAGCCGTGGTACTCATATTGAAGATAAGGATGAAAGGTGACAGGTAATCACATGATTCTTGTTTAGTCATTAACCCCAATAATATGTAATATGAAAAGTGAAGGGTGCTTAAGGGATGAGCTTGAAATAGATAGAAGGTGATATATGACTTGATTCAACAATAGAATAGTCAAAGATGAAAGGAATTGAGGGGTTCAAGTTTGGGTTTACCTTCAAGTGAAGAAAAATGATAAGCACTTGATCCATAGGTATGAGTAATGATATAGGGTCCAAGCCAATTAGGAGAAATTTTTCCCTATTTACTTTTCTCTTCTTTGGTTACATGTTAATTTTCCTTCAGACGAGGTCATCGAATTGGAAGGTTTGCTCATGGACACTTTTTTTTGTAGGAATGTTTGATACATTTTGGTAGATTTGGAGATGATTAAGAGCATAAGATGATGTCCATCTAATAACTCAAGTTACGCCAAATGGTGCTAGAAAAAGTCATCATCATTGAGCATGTATTGGAGTGAGATAAGAAGAGATGGAATCAGACTTGAGAGGAAAGACAACCTCGGCATGTAGACTAGAGAGAAAGGTGTGGCAACATTTTAGGTGTGAATACTAGTATGGTAATCCCACAAGGCGAAAGGAATGTGCGTATGCCAATCCTTTCCAATATCGTCAACTACTTTCATAAGAATTTTGTTCAAGGTTTTATTTGTTGATTCGCTTGACCATTTGTTTGTGGATTAGAAGGTGAAGAAAAATTGAGTTGAATTCCAAAGGAGTCATAGATTTTTTTGTAGGGTTTTGTTTTTGAACTATTTTTCATTATCAGTGATGAGACGGTAAGGAACGTCGAAGCGAAAAATGATGTGATGATTAATGAAGTCACAAATTTTCTTGGATTTTGTAGAGATGAGGGGGATGACTTCTACCCATTTAGTGTAGTATTCAGTAGTGATTATAATCCATTGATGGCATTGTGAATAATGAGGATTGATCTCTCCAACAAGATCCAAACCCCATTGAGAGAAAGGCCAAAGGTCTCGTGCAACCTGTAAGGCATGACTAGGTGTGTGATGAAGATTAGCATGCTGATTGGCATTTCACACAATGTTTGACATAGTCACAATAGTCACGGTTGAGGGTGGGCCAATAATAGCCCAGGTGAAGGATGCATTTAGCAATAGCTAGGCCACTGAAGTGACCTCCACAAATTTCATCATGAACTTCCTTTATGGGAATATCGAACTTATAAGGCATCGTAAGAGAATGTCACCAAAGCCACATTTATAAAGAAGACCACCCATGGTGACACAACGAGAGAAAATTTTGAGAAAGGTGTGTTGTCCATTACGAGGAAGATCTGGAGAAAAATGGAGAGGGAAAGGTAGTCTCTGCAAACTATTGATACCAAAGGTCACATGGGTTAGGTGTAATGGTTCCGGCAGTGGTTGACATCTCGAAATATATAGGAAGGTGATTGTAGCCTTTGTACTATGACAAAGATTTTTGAGTTGGAAGGCGAGGCGAGAATATGAGAAGTAAGGAAGGCCATGATATTTGTAAATTTATTAGTAGAATGTGGGGTGGTTTGAAGTTCATAACGGTCAATGGTAGTCAAAAGTATGTCTACATGATGTTTGTAGTTTTGAAGTACTTCGTTATGACATTGGTATATACCATTGACTTGATTTACAACTAGTTGATAGTCGCTAAAGATATTAATTAATTTGATGTCTAAGGAAATGGAATTTTGAAGGCCTAATACGAGTGCTTCGTATTCGGTGATATTGTTAGTACAATAAAAATCTAGTTTGAAAGATAAAGACATAGGTGATAAAACTGCACAATAATATGAGAAATAAACACCGAATAATAATATATAGAAATTAAGAATTCATTTGGGATATCAATTACAATGATAGAGGTTACATTTTATAATGTTTGATCTCCTACAAAGGTGGAGTCAAACTTCATCTTCAATCCCTCATATCACTCTCCATGAATCTCTCAAACCAAAATAGCTACGTGAGTTGTTTATTCAACAACTTCACTCACACACAACTATTAACTATATTATTAATATGAGTTGTATTAACTCATTATTAATAATATTACAATTTATTAATAATGTTACACAATATATTTGTAACATTCACTCCCCTATTGTTAACATTATTAATTCCCATATACACTCCCCTAATGTTGACAATGTAGAAAAAATAATCACACTTTCTTTTGCAGCTTGTTGCCTATGCGTGCTCATGATCTGGATGGTTTTGTAGGACAGCCAACAACCTGCAAGGATGGTTTTACAAGGACAACCAACAACCTCAACAAGGATGGTTTTATAGGACAACCAACAACCTAAAACAAAGGATGGTTTTACAGGACAACCAACAACCCAAAAATCATGTTCTTTGCTTTTCCTTTGTGCTTTCATTTGTCCACTATGTCTTTCCTTCAGGGAATATGTAGGAACCACTATTACTAAATAAAAATTGAATAGAGGGAAAATTGAACATTGAGACCATGTTCCAGTTCCCCCCCTCAATGTGAACATTTCACTTATTCAAATAGGAACTCTGAAATCATATTGCACACAACTGAAATAAACTACAAATTTGAAATAAAAACACACACACACACACACTGCCACCATAGCTTCGTGCGGCCCCATCGTTGGTGACTAACGAGAGGTTGTTGATTGACCTCCAGCCTCCATTTCCTTTGCCCCCAATAAATGCACTCTTTACTTAATACAAGAAGTCTTCATCACTTTGCTGAGCATTTGTTTCCTCATTATCAGAGTGGGGAGAATTCATATCCCAATCACTTTCTTCATCTTTGTTTTCAGAAATGAAGGCTTTATCCTTCAAATTACCATCAATTAAATCTTGTGCTCTTTTCTTACAATACATAATACCATGTCCAGGAACATTACAATAGTGACAAAGAAATTTTTGTGGACCTTGGGAGGTTGATTTTTGTTTAAAAGAAGGCTTGAATTTTCCTTTAGCATATGATTTGTTTCTACCATACATTGCAGTTTCTTCTAGATCAATCTTCTTGGTTCTATTTTCTTCTTCTATTAAAGAAGAAATTAAATCCTCTAGACTCAGATTTATTTTTCTCAAAGTGAATACCATATTAGAATAGCTAGGAGGCATGCTATTAAGTAATACCACTTTTGCATCATCATCAAGAACATCAAATTTGATTCCAGCTAATTGATTTGAAATAGAATGAAACTTACTGATATGTTCCACCATACTTTCTCCTTCCTCCATTTTGAGTCCAAACAACTTTTTCTTGAGTGCCACTATTGCGCTCTCTACTTGTGACCCAAAAATTTTGCTCAATGTTTTCCAGATCAAATGTGATGTCTTTGTTAGATCTATGTGATGTAGGTAGGCATCAGATAAACCTAGGCCAATAATTGTTGTTTCTTTTGATCCTTGCTTTCCCATTTTTCTGCTTCATCTATGTCGTGTGGTTTATTGATTTTTCCTTCTACAATCTCCCATAGATCTTTGTTAATCAACAACAATTGAGTTCTAACCTGCCATGTATGGAAATCTTTTCCTTCAAATTTTTCAATTCGTATCAACTTATCCATAGTAAAACAATGGACATCGGTTTCCACCGAAAATGCATCCATGAGTCAATTTTTTTTTTTTTAATTTTACAATTTTTGATATTATCAATGCAAAGAGCTAAAAACACACATTTAAAAAAATATCATCTCAATCTGAGTTACCAGCTGAAAGTTATGGTAACTACAAATTTTAAATCCAACATCTTTCCAGACCCCTTTCCAAAAATGGATTTTTTTATCCTTGTGTTTTTTTACTACGTCCAAAAATGGCAAAAAAACAGAACAAAAGATTTTTAACTCACGGTTTCACGATTTCCATGACTGCGTCGAAACAAACATGAACAAAATAGTGACACTAAAGGAGCAGATCATGATGGACGGTGAGTGTGCACCAAACGTAGTAGAAAACATCATGTAGTAGAATGAGCACTGCGAGAATCCGCAGACCAAAATCAATTGTCCACCATTTCCTTGTGATAGATTTGCATGCAGGATTCAATGGCAGATGCTTGAAATGATTTGACTACATGGAATATGGATCAGAAGCTGCTCTGACACCACTGATAAAAACTACACAATAATATGAGAAATAAACACCGAATAATAATATATAGAAATTAAGAATTCATTCGGGATATCAATTACAATGATAGAGGTTACATTTTATAATGTTTGATCTCCTACAAAGGTGGAGTCAAACTTCATCTTCAATCCCTCATATCACTCTCCATGAATCTCTCAAACCAAAATAGCTACGTGAGTTGTTTATTCAACAACTTCACTCACACACAACTATTAACTATATTATTAATATGAGTTGTATTAACTCATTATTAATAATATTAAAATTTATTAATAATGTTACACAATATATTTGTAAAAATAGGTTCACCATCAAAAGAAATGAGTATAAAACTTGTACCACCCCCACGCTGACATTGTAAGCAGTTGAAGAATAAGGTCATTTGGTAAATGATATCATCCAAAGAGAGGGTAACAATGGATTCGTTTGGGAAATCAAAGTTAGAGGATTGATTTCCAGAGAGGGGTGCATTTGTAATTTGGTCAACGATGGTTTGGCCTTTGTTAGATTTTTGATGGATGAATTCGAGGTTAAGGTTGGTGAGAAGCATGAGCTAATGCGTAACACGTTGATCTTTGGCGGGGGTTTGGTGTACATGTAATGTAAGGGGACAGTATTGGTGACAACAAAGGTTTTGTGATTGAGTAGGTAATGAAAAAGTTTAGTGGTGACAAAAACTAAGGCTAAGTAGAGTTTTTGGCATGGGTGTATTTGGTTTCATAGTCCAAAATAGTACGGATTATGTAATAAAACTGCTTGCTCCCAGTGTTGATCATCATGATGGGTGAGCATGGCCCCCAAGGAATGATCTGTAACATAAATGTAAAGGTAAAATTACTAGTTATCCTTTGGAGGAATGAGTACATGTGGTTGGAGAAGGTACTATTTTAAGGCCTCAAATGCTTTGTGGCATTCATTATCCCATTTGAAAGATACGTCCTTTTTGAGGAGATGGTGAAATGGTTGGCAGTGATCGGAAAGCTGCAAAATAAAATGATGAATAGATTACAACTTGTTTTGCAAAACATGAAGTTGGTGAAGGTTGGTAGGTGGAGACATTTTGAGAATATCCTTGATTTTAGTGGGATCAACTTCTATGCCACACAAATAACCGATGAAACTAAGGAGCTTTCTGAGAGAACAATGAAGACAAACTTCTTTAGTTGAAGGTGAACGCAATACTTGATGAGACAATCAAAGATAGCTTTCGGGATGTAAGTGTTCGGTCCGGTGTTTAGATTTGGTAAGATTTTATCTATGTAATCTTTCAATATATGATGCATGATGTCATGAAAGATATAAGTCATAACTGATTATATGTAGCACTAGCGTTCTTAAGGCCAAAAGGCATGAATCAATAGCAAAAGGTCCCCAAGGAGTGATGAAGGTAGTTTTGTGTTTATCTTCTGGGGTGAGTAATATTTGGTTATAACCCAAGAAACCATCCATGAGTGATAACATCTCATGACCAAAGTGATAAGATCAACCGGTTGGTCAATACTAGGTAGAGGAAAGTCGTATTTGGGGTAGACTAGGTTGAGGTCATGAAAATCCATGCAAATGTAGAGTCACCCTGTTTCTTTTATGATATGGACAATGTTAGAAATCCATTGGGGATAGTCAATGGGTAGGATGAAGGAAATTGAGAGAAGGCACTAAAGTTCTTCTTTGACAAGAAGGGAAATGCGAGGATGCATTTTCTCGTAGCTTTTGTTTTACAGGTTTGGCTTCAGGAAAAATTATGATATTGTGGATCATAGTGTTTGGATCAATACCGGGCATATCCTCATAGGACCAAGCAAAAGCGTTGCTATGATCCTGGAGGACAAAAGTAAAAGCTTCCTGCTTAGCAACATCTAAATATTGGCCTATCTTTAGAATGTGTGGGTCATCTTGAGTGTTAATATTGACTTCGATGGTTGATTCATTTAACATGGTTTGCATCTCAGAAGGCAATGACTGGTGAATATAAGAATCTTCCACACCAAGGTAGGTGAGGATAGAATCGTCATCCTAATATTGAACAACATTAATAGATGGAATATCATCATTGATCATGTTGAGATATAGGAAGGAAGAGAAGAGGGATCCTCACCATTGCATTGATAATTCAAAGGTCCCAAGGAAAAATTTAGGGAATGGATTCTAGATCTATAGACTCTGTGGGTGAAGGTGGTGACGTGGGTGAATGGGGTGGAGAAGTTTTGACATTCTCAATGAGGTTGACGCGGGCCTTCTCAGAGGGTAGTTTTGTGAATTTGATACCACTGTGGTCTTTGTGTTTACGGGTGGTACACAGGATGACAGTATGATGACTTTGTTCATAAAAACCAAAGCCAAATCCCTTACAACCACAACAGTGGAGGAAGGTGTGGGTGAAGCGATGGTTGGTGAGAGATTGGAGGTCAGATGAAAATGGTCGTGTTTGGGAAGGTGGCTCGGGTGAATAGGTGGAAGTATCAAGTCCCCCATACATTAAGTTAGTGTGAAGGTGGGGAGGACCATAAGGGAAGACCTTGCCTATGTGATGGTCATAACGAGGATGTTGGCGTAGGTTACCATACTCTCATGGAGTAAGGAATGTGTTTATATTGTAGAGGTGATATTCCCCAAATTAAGTCATTGAAAAATGCCTTCTAAGGGATCGATAGTAGATATGTGTTTATATGGAATAGATGAATTAATAGGTGATTGGGAAGAAGAAGGATTAGTTTTTAGGAACTTGACGGGTTAGCAGATGGGTTAGCTGCAAAGGCCGTGACAACAAAGTGGGAATAGAAGAGATAGGTGTGGGTGAGGTAGTGGAAACATCGGTGGATGGGGCTGTGGGTGAAGGAGAAGTGGCAGTGGTGGTAGATGCCTTAACTGGTATAAGGACATCATTAGGTTAGTACAACATGTTACAAGTTTTGAATGGTGATGGGTCAAATGGGATGGTGTAGTTATGTCCTTCATGTTCAAATTTTACACAATGGTGTAAAGTCAAAGGAACACAACCCATGATGCGAATCCAAGGTTGACCAAGCAATAGGTTGTACTGGAACTCCCCCTCTAATACGTAGAACAATTCTAGGATAGTACGGGGGCCCACGTGAACATGGAGAATGATGGTACCAAGGGTGGAAGTGATGGCATCATTGAAGGAGCGCAACATAATTGGGTTATAATGCATGCAATTGGTAGGTATGCACATTTGGTTGCACAAATGGGCCACCATCGATCATAATGCATCACATGCATATATTATCGATATAGATGGAGATGAAAAGGGTGGGATCGGTGGTCGTTTGATTGGAGAGATACAATTTCATCGTTTGAAAAGTGAGAGCAGCCACTTGGTGAGTAGGTGGAGGTGTAGAGGAAGGGGATGAGTTGGTGAGAGAGGCCAGATGATGAGGGGTAATAATGGAGGCCACAGGTGTAGGGTTGTTAGGTAAAACCTCAATGGATTGGAGGACCTCCATGAGGGCCTATCGGTGAGATTCAGAGGTTTGGATGAGGTCATACAAAGACATTTTAAAAGGGGATTGGTGTAATTGTTTTATCATTGTACGATGGGTGAAATCGTTATAAATATGGTATGTGGGAAGTCAAATGGTGATTTTGGGTGTGGGTGTAGTCAGTATGTTAGGCCGTGGATTAGATTTGCACATGGACCAGTTGCTTTTGCTTTCCTTTGTCTTTTTGGGTGTGAGTGGCAACTTGGATCATGTTAATATGAGGGAAAGAGGTGGATGGAGAAGGTATGTCATGAGTAGTATAATGACATGATGGAAAAAATCCTAATGCGGGGTAAGAACCTTGTGAAATAAGTAGGGCACACTGGCATTTAGGTAGTGGTTTGGCCAACTCTCGAATATGGACCATGTTGATCTCAAATGTTGGAGGTGGATAAAAAGGTTGTGGAGGTGGAGATGTGGGTGACTGAATAGGTAGTGGATGAAGATGCATGGTGATTGGTGAAGGTGGAATAGGGTCCTCATCTAGAAGATCATCATCATCAAAATTTTCTTCAAGGGGGCATAATTGGAGGAGAGTGGTTTTGAGAGCCTTACAACCCTCTACATCATGTCCTGGCACATGATGGTAGGAAAAATTTTTAGTTTCATCAAACCATTTTGGTTTGGGTTTGAGGGGGTCATAAGGTCTAAGTGGCGGTAATGTGATGATCGAGGTCTCTAAGAGGTTGGCTAAAATGTTGGTGTAGGACCCTACCAATGGATCATAGTGGGAAGTGAGTGTGGGTTTGGGTAAAGGTGTGGATGATTGTGGTGGAAGAGGTGTTATAGGAGGTGGAATAGGTTTGACCATTGGTTTGGTAGGTGGTATTGTCTTAGGTTTTGATGGTACCTATTTGGGTAAGGATGTGGTAGATGAACTAGCAATGGAAGGTGTTGTCGGTTTAACTACCCTACTGGAGGGTAGTGGGTTCTTGTCCTTGGATTACACATTCTTGGGTAAAGGTGATGTTATCACCGAATCACAACACCCTTATGTTTATACAAGTGCATATACTTGAACTCACGGTGTGATTGGATAACATGGGTACTATCTCCAAGTTGTGGGACTTGCTACTTGAGATAGACCTCCAGAGAAAGCTGGTTCTTGCTCCTAAACTACCTACCACAATCTACTCTAATGCATGATAAGCTAACTATTCTAATCTAAATTTCCAAGGGACCAGGGAGAGAGAATGCATAAAATGAAAGCCTACACTAAAGCGGTGATACACTAGAAAAGGAGGGTGTGAGAGTAGTCTCCAAATGTGTGAAATACAGAGGCAAAGTGCACACTAGAAGAGGTGATGACAGTTCACCATAATCTAGCAACTGCATTCACAAAAATATTCCAAGCATACACAATGATAATGAATCCCTACAATGAACATAATAAATAGACACAATTTTCTTATAGAAAGATCAAAGGGGCAAGAATAATGCAAGAAAACACAAAGCAGGGGAAGATACATCCACAAACCGGTATTTTATTGTTTCATGATGTGCACTGATTCAATCTATTACATGATAAGGCCCTGGATCACCATGCAAGGAGTCCACTACAAGGGCTTGCAACACACTAGCTTCACAAAGCAATTTTGGCAGAACTTTGCTACCCAAAAACTCTCCCTTTACAATGAGCCCAACACTCCAATTTATAGAAAAATGAGAAGGAGAAGAGAAGGGAAAATGGAAATCCCGAAATCTGTCCTTCAACCACCTGTAAGAGGCATTAAATTGAGTGAAATGATTGTATATTACTTGCAAAAGGCTCCCCATATTGTCCTATGTGCTTTGCAGAGAGAAAGAATGATGACCATGCCTCTTAATTGCACTCCCAACTACCAAATAAAACATTGTTCTGAACCCGGCCACGTTTTCTTAAAAATCTCAATCAATTTCTGATCAAATCTGGAATTTCTTGATTTCTGTGCATCGGGCTCGGAACCATGATTCCAACAGTACCAATTTTGTGTGATTTCGTTGAGAAATGCAAAAGTTATGGCCTTCTGAGTGCGGGCAGCTATTTTGGGCCTGGCAGGTGTTTTCTGTCATTTGACGGGAATGAGCATTAACTGACTGGAGCCGAATATATTTATCTTATTTAAATATATCTACCCTCATCAAAAATAAGAAATCCAGTTTTTGTGGTGTAGAGGACATCGTGCTCGTTCCAGAAAGTCCAATTTTATGAAAATCGGAGCTCGGAGTCAAAAGTTATGGCCGTTTGAAGTTTCTCGGGTCAAACGTTGACTTTTCTTCTCTGCCTTCACCACTTCGGCTTTTTGCGTCCCTCGCGTCCCTTTGTCCCATTTTTCCCAAATGATGTGCGGGAAAATCCTTCAACCGCTTGAAATGGGCTTCCATGTCCCTTTCGCCGGTGACATGTGGCGTGATCTCGATTGGCTTTCGGCTCCTTCGGCTATCCGCGTCCCGCGCGTCCCTTTGTCCCATTTGTCCCAGTGCTGAAGTTCCCTGTTTCGGCTGAACCGGCTAGTTCGCGTACTCTTGTCCCAACTGTCCCGGACTGTAAGTTCTCATTTCGGCCGATCCGGCTGGTTTGCGTTTCGCGTACCTTGGCCCAACTGCTGGGGCTACCTTAAGTCTTTTTGACCGACTTGCATCCTCTGCGTACTAAGCGTCCAGATGTCCCAGGCATCGCATGTTTCAACATTAGTCAAATTTTTCTATTTTTGGCGATTGATTTCCACGTCCCGCCGTCCCTTTGTTCCAAATGTACCAAATGTCTTGTGCAGACACTTTGGCGGCCTTTCGGCCGGTTCGCGTCCTTTTGTCCCAACTGTCCCGACTGTCGCGAGGACTAGGACTTAGCCATTTTTCATGATTTTTTCTGGCCCGAGCCTGTTTTTTGCAATTTTTCTTACCTTTCCTCAGAACTTGCTCTCTTCTACTTGGACAGGGGAGTTAGAAAAATATGAGGGGACCCTAGAAACATGACTTTTCATCCTGAATCAATATAATTGCTTGGGACTAAAGAATTTGATGCATGTTATCAAAATTACCTTGGGGGTGAATTTTGGATAACAATTTTGGTGACTCAGCGGGGTCATCTGCTTGCCAGATGAAGAACGGCCAGCTGTTTGTAGCAATCCATTGGGCATGGAGTCTGTTTGATAATCTCTCAGCTGATCTGAAATTTGAAAACTTGTGTCCTTGAGCCATTGAAACATTCGTTGAGTTGGTTTTCCTGTGGCTGCAATTCTTTTCCAGGAGCTTGATGAACTGCAAACATGCACATACTAGAAGCAATAGGACATGTGCACAAGCACTTAGGGAAATAAAAACTACTCTAATCAGTACAATGTGCATAAGCACTTAGAGGAATGGAAATTCTAAATTAATATTTACAAGGGTGAGAAGATTTTTTTCTACTAGCAGCGTTTGAGATAGATCCCATTGACCGGAATCTGCAATTCTTGACGTCATTCAACTTAGCCAGTCGGAAAGCATTGCTACCTTTGCATTCAATGATCATGTATGGGCCACTCCAGATGGCATCAAACTTGGAGTGCTTTCCTGGTTTTGCACGATCAGCATCCCACTTCAGTACCAAATCTCCAGTTTGCAATATCCTGGCCTTAGCTTTCTTGTCAAAACTCTTTTTGACCAATGCTTTATCTTTTCTATGGTCTGCATTGCGTGCTCTCTTGTCTCTTCTAATTCCATCAGCTCTGCATACCTGATTTCCATAGGTTCAAACTCAGCTAGTTCCAACTGTTTCATGAGTTCCAACGCTGGCAACTCAAGTGATATAGGTAGAACTACTTCTTTCCCGTATACAAGCTTGTATGGAGAGCTTCCTGTAGATCTCTTGGGTGTGATCCTATCAGCCCATAGGGCTGATTTGAGCTTTGCGTGCCAAGTTCTTTGGTTTTCATCCAGAGTCCTTCTGATGATTCTTAGTAGGTTCTTGTTCGTAGACTCGGCTTGGCCATTACCTTGAGGGTAATAGTTTGATGAAGTGCTGAGATACACACAATTCTTGACAGCCCATTCAGTGATCTTTGTGCCAAGGAATGCCAATGCATTGTCTGATATGATAGTGGCAGGGGCACCAAACCTCGTGACTATTCCTTCATAGAAATCTAAGATATTAGATTCATTTGCCTCCTTGAGTGCCTTGCCCGGTCCACTTGGTGAAATAATCCATTCTTTGTAAGTATCCGCTTGTGGTTCTCGACTTGAATTGGGATTGATAACCCCAATGAAGTCTAATCCCCATTGCATGAATGGCTGATTTACTGAAATTGGACGAAGGGGCAGTGCTGCTAACCTTTCTTTCCCCGTGAAGAATGCACATTTCCTACATTTCTTGACCCATGAATAGCAATCGTTGAACACAGTTGGCCAGTAGTAACCAGCTTTCATGATTTTGAGAGCTGTCACTCGCGGAGCAAAGTGGCCTCCTGCTTCCCCGTCATGGAACTCGTGTAAGATCTTCTCAACTTGACCTGTTCCAATGCATCTTAATAGAACTCCATTGATGTCCCTTTTAAACAAAACTCCATCAACAAGCACATATGGAATGGCTTGTAATCTGAAGTATCTCCTCTTTGCTTTGCTCACTTCTAGAGGGCACAAGCCTGTTTGGAGGTAATGCACCAAGTCTTGAGTCCAACATGGGACGGGTGCATCATCAGCTAGTTGGTCTTGATCGTTCTGTAGTAGCAAGACAACATCCTCTTCACTTTTTGACTCGTCTGGTTGTTTGGAAGCGAGCTGCTCACACAAGCCTTTGCCACAAACTAGCTTGGTCACTTTGATTTCAATATCATATTCCATCACCCGAGTGATCCAACCTGCTCTCTTCTCATTTAAATCCTTGTTTAGGAGGAAGTCCTTGACGCCAGCATGAGACACCAGCAGTTGAATCTTATTGTTTGAGACCAAATGTCTGAACTTCTTCAAGCTCCTGATGACAGCAAGGACATGCTTTTCGATGAAAGAATACTTTATTTCGTAATCTTCCAAGGTTTGACTGAAGAATGCTATGGGCTGTTCTGAACCTTCTCTATTCAGCTGTGTCAAGATAGCTGAGATTGTATCTGATCCTCCAAATGCATACAACATGAAGTCCTTTGAGAAATCTGGGTTGATAAGAGTTGGAGCTTGTGATATTGCATGCTTGATGTTTTCAAAACTCTCTTTGCCTTCTGTTGTCCATTTGAATGCCAGACTCTTCTTCAACATCATAGTTAGAGGCTTCACAAGAGTGGAAAAATTAGGCACAAATCTGTGGACAAAGTTTATCCTTCCTAAGAAGCTTTGGAGAGATTTCTTGTGGTGTGGCAATGGAAGCGTTCGGATGGCTTCAACCCTTTCAGGATCAATTGTTATCCCTTCCCTAGAGACAATGTGACCCAACAATTTGCCTTCTTGAGCAAGGAATATACACTTCTTTGGATTCAATGACACTCCGAACCTTCTACACCTCTGAAATACTTGTCTGAGGTGAAAGAGATGGTCTGCTGCATTCTTTGAGAAGACAGTGATATCGTCTAGGTATACCAACACTATATTGTTGATTAAGCCTTTGAATGCCATATCCATAGCTCGCTGAAATGTTGCTCCGGCATTTGACAGTCCAAATGGCATCTTCTTGTAAGCATATGTGCCCCATTTTGTAGTGAAGGCTGTCTTGAATTGATCTTCTTCCTTTACCATTATCTGATTATAGCCTGAATATCCATCTAGCAATGAAAACCTTTCTGAACCAGCTACAACCTGCAATATTTGTTCCATTGATGGAAGTGGATAATGATCTTTGAGTGATGCTCTATTTAGATCGCGAAAGTCCACACACAATCTTATTTCTCCATTTCTCTTTCTTACTGGCACCAAGTTTGCAACCCAACTTGAGTGTTTGATGGGAAAGATGATACTAGCCTCAATGAGCTTGCTTAACTCTTTTCTCATGAGAGGCTCGATATGAGGATTTACTGGCCTTTGCTTTTGCCTGACAGGCTTGGATTCCGGATCCAACTCAATAGTATGTTGTGCCAACTTTGGATTGAAACCTCTTAAATATTTGTAAGTCCAAGCAAAAACATCACGGGAATTCTTGACAAAGTGAACAAAATCAGATTTCTCTTGTGGAGTACTTACTTTGCCAATTTGCAATGTCTTGCCTTCATCTACTAAGATAGGTTACGAATCTTCACCTTTACTTGAATGTTCACTTTCTCTCGCTGAACCGATCATTCGAGTTGAAGATTGACTCTAAGGTTATGAGGCCTTTTGGTAATTTGTTAGTTCTCAATTTGCACCACTTGGTCACCATACTTCTGCTCCAACTTGCCTTGATTTATGGCGGAGAACTCAGCTTCTTCTTGTAGAAAATTAACAATTTGCTGATCATTCTCGAAGACTTGCCAACTCGTGTTGTTATCCGGGACAGCTGGTCTCACAACCACTTTGATATGAGGCTGAGACTTCTCACTTTTGATACTTTGTACAACATCAAACGCAGCCCCAATTGCTGCCAACTTACAATCGGCGGCTTCATTCTTTTTTCTTGGGATGGAAATGATGCTAAAAGCCTCAAAATCTTCAATAAGATCCCATACCCGATTTTTGTAGTTCTTCAACATATCATTTTTGGCAGCATTTTTTCCCTTGACTTGGTTTACGATCAGCTCACTATCACCAAATACTTGTAAATTCCTGATGCATTTCTTCTTTGCCCAGTGCAGTCCATGAATTAAGGCTTCATACTCAGCTGTGTTGTTTAAACAGAAAAGCTGAAACGGAAGGTGAGTAATACCTTATACCTTGTGGTGAAATGAGCATAGCTCCTCCTCCGCACCTTGTCTACTCCTTGACCCATCAAAGACAAATTGCCATACTTCATTCATGTCTTTATGATCTGGCTTGGTGATGCTGGGGAGAGGTTGATTCTCTTCATGTAAACAATAGACTCCCAGCTCAGATTCTTCTATTTCTTGATAGGGATCAAAAGCATGCACCTTGCTTGCCCATTCATCGAGAGTCAAATCTGGGATGCTTCCAACCTTGGTGTCAGCTTCATCAGTGCTTGGATAATCTTCTTGATCAAACGCTGAACAGTTGGTATTGATTTGGCTTGGAGTGTAAGGCTCAATGTGAAAGTTCGCAATAGGTTCAGACCTGATTGTGGCTTTGGTTCCATACCTTGTTCTGAACAACATGTGTGACCAATCCGCCGAAAGATAGCCTCCAATTTTAGCAGTGAAGTCTCTTGACAAGCACAATGCAAAGAGTGGTGGTAGGTCTATGACTAACACATCTTGTAACACTGTTACGTTAGGACATGTGTGCAGTGTGAGGCTCAAACCTTTGATTACTCCAACCGTTGTCACTGTTGTCCCATCTAATTGCACTACACCCTTGGAGATGACTTCATATTGGAGTCCTAGCTGATCAGCTATTTGCTTGGGCATTACTGAACTACTGGCCCCAGAGTCAATCATGCAATTATGTACCAACCTATCTCCTATGATCAATGAAACATAAAATGGAGGGGGCTTCAACATTTTACCTTGCTGTCCTCCATGATTTCCTTCAGGCTGGGCAACATTTGTGAGTGCCTTCTCTTGCATTTGGACTTGTTGATTTGAAGTTGACCAGTCCTTCATGGCAGCTTGTAGCAAATATCTTTGGCCTGGGATGGATAGTGACTCCCACATTGATATGTTTACATTTGTCTTCCTCATCTGATCAATGATGTTGAATGGAGATGAAGTATCCCTCTGCTGTCCCTTGGCCTGCGCATTCATTCCTTACACATGGGCAGCAGCAACTGGCATTTGAGTTGGCCTAGGAGCTGGTTTGGATCCTCCTTGCATGTTTGGATCTACAGTTTGTTTGCCAGCGGCTTGTGGAGTGGTAGAAGGTTGTGGATTACTCGAAGCCAATGGCTGTTCTTCACCCAAATTTCTCCTCTTTGACCTTGTGTTGGCTGCAACACTTTGAGAGGGTATTTGATTCATACCACAGAAATCTTCAGCCTGCCAATTGACAAGAGTAGTTTCGTTCGGAGATGTTCCTTGCTGAGGTGCCCCTTGCTGCTGGTCTTCTTCGTGGCTGGACTCTTGTGACCCACCAATGGTTTGCACCATTAGAGCCTGATTTAATGCACCGTTAAAGCACATTGATTGGTTATGTGGCTGACTGCACGGGAAACACCAATCATATTCTTGGGCCATGTTATTTTGGACTGGCACCAAAGCTCTGGATGCAGATGTAGCATTGGGATTATAGGGCTGAAATGGTCTATTAGCGGGAGGCCTTACTTGGCTTTGATTTGCAGCTGGATTGGGTGGTCTTTGGGGTTGATATGCTGCTGCTAGGGTGAGCTTGAGGCTGATACGGTCTAGCACTTTGTGCTTGCTGTCTTTTGATAGTAACCAGCTCATTTCCCAAATTTTGCAATTGTTTCATGACCTCTTGGAGTTCATTTGAAGCACTAGAGGATGAAGTAGAAGTTTCATTTGAACTTTGATTTCTAGGAGTGGGAATAGGAGCTAAGACAGGCGCTTGACTAGTACTTGGGCTCTCTAAACTTGGATATAATGGCATTGGAGGCCTAGGAGCCAGTTTACCAGCTTGAATAAGACAGTTTTCGGCTCTAATGGCAATGCTATAAGTAGCAGGTAAGGTTGTGCCTCCCATAGATTGAATTAACATAGAAATATCAGAATTCAAAGCTTTAAGATAGTATAGAAAAGCACCTTCTGCTGTTGGCCTGACTGCCACTGGAATCCTATCCCAAGACCTTTGAAATTTGAAGTTGAAGTCGGTCAGCTACTCATTGGGGGCTCTCTTGATAGTTGTCAATTGTTCTAGAAGAGACAAGTTGTCTCCCTTCTCTCCAAACTAGTCATGGAGAACTATGCACAACTGATTCCAATTTGTGATAGAACCAAATGTGTAAGGCTCTGAACCATTGCAATGCCTTCCCTTTGAACGAAGATGCAGTAATTTGACACCACATCCATTTCATTTATCTCATGGATTGCGCAGAGGCGTTAGCAATGTCTTTGACATGATCACCAGGAGTGGTATGATTTTCTCCAGTGAAAAATGGAATGTTCTTCAATGCTGCAATTAGATTTGGATTACGTGCATTGAGGGCAAGTGGGCATTGTTGCCCAGTGAAATTGAAAAAGGGATTTAGTGGTTGCGCCATTCGATTTTTCGAGAACCCTTGTTGATGCGAGAAAAGGTCTACCAGGTGGAGGTGTAGACAAAGTCCTACTAGGTGGAGACGCAGATCTTTGAGCTCTTCTTCCCCTTCTTTCTCTGCCTGGAGATAGATGTAGATAAACAAACAATCCTTCCTTCCTAGTTCTTGACCTGGTCTGTATTCTTCTCATAAATTTACTAGGCTTGGGCTGTAGAAACCAGTAGATTATGCCTCTTTTGGAGTCGCCAGATGTGTGATTTTAAAGCTCCTTCAAAGCTGGAACTTACAACAAGTGCACATCAATCTTGTTGCAATGAAAGTAAAGACCTCTAAGGTCCCACTGTGCATGCAGAACTGTTATCACCGAATCACAGCACCCCTGTGTTTATACAAGTGCATATACTTGAACTCACGGTGTGATTGGATAACATGGGTACTATCTCCAAGTTGTGGGACTTGCTACTTGAGATAGACCTCCGAGAGAAAGTCAGTTCTTGCTCCTAAACTACCTACCACAATCTACTCTAATGTAGGATAAGCTAACTGTTCTAATCTAAATTTCTAAGGGGCCAGGAGAGAGAATGCATAAAATGAAAGCCTTCACTAAAGCGGTGATACACCGAGAAAAGGAGGGTGTGAGAGTAGTCTCCAAATGTGTGAAATACGAGAGGAAAAGTGCACACTAGAAGAGGTGATGACAGAGTTCACCATAATCTAGCAAAATGCATTCACAACAATATTCCAAGCATACACAATGATAATGAATCCTGCAAGGAACATAATAAATAGACACAATTTTCTTATAGAAAGATCAAAGGGGCAAGAAGAATGCAAGAAAACACAGGGGAAGATACATCCACAACTGCTATTTTATTGCTTCATGATGTGCACAGTTCAATCTATTACAAGATAAGGGCCACGGATCACCATGCAAGGAGTCCACTACAAGGGCTTGCAACACACTTTGGCTTCACAAAGCAATTTTGCAGAGCTTTTCTACCCAAAAACTCTCCCTTTACACCGAGCCCAACACTCCAATTTATAGAAAAATGAGAAGGAAAAGAGAAGGGAAAATGGAAATCCCGAAATCTATCCTTCAACCACCTGTAAGGGCATTAAATTGAGTGAAATGATTGTATATTACTTGAAAAAGGCTCCCCATACTATCCTATGTATGTGCGCAAAGAGAGAAAGAATGATGACCATGCCTCTTAATTGCACTCCCAGCTACCAAATAAAACACATTCGAACCTGGCCACGTTTTCTTAAAAATATCAATCAATTTCTGATCAAATCTGGAATTTCTTGATTTTTGTGCATCAAGCTCGGAACCATGATTCCAACAAAGTACTAATTTTGTGTGATTTTGTTGAGGAATGCAAAAGTTATGGCCTTCTGAGTGTGGGCAGCTATTTTGGGCCTGGCAGGCGTTTTCTGTCATTTGACGGGAATGAACATTAACTGACTAGAGCCGAGTATATTTATCTTATTTAAATATATCTACCCTTATCAAAAATAAGAAATCCAATTTTTGTGGCGTAGAGGACGTCGTGCTCGTTCCAGAAAGTCCAATTTTATGAAAATCGGAGCTCGGAGTCAAAAGTTATGGCCGTTTGAAGTTTCTTAGGTCAAACGTTGACTTTTCTTCTTTGCCTTCGGCCGCTTCGGCTTTTCACGTCCCTCACATCCCTTTGTCCCATTTGTACCAAATTTTGCGCGGGACAAATCCTTTCGAACCACCCGAAATGGGCTTCCATGTCCCTTTTCTGCCGGTGACATGTGGCGTGATCTGATTGGCTTTCGGCTCCTTCGGCTATCCGCGTCCCGCGCGTCCCTTTGTTCCAAATGTCCCAAATGCTGCGCAGACCGCCTGGTGGCCTTTCGGCCGGTTCGCGCCCTTTTGTCCCAACTGTCCCGACTGTTGCGAGGACTAGGACTTAGCCATTTTTCATGATTTTTCTGGCCCGAGCTTGTTTTTGCAATTTTCTTACCTTTCCTCAGAACTTGCTCTCTTCTACTTGGACAGGGGAGTTAGAAAAATATGAGGGGACCCTAGAAACATGACTTTTTGCCCTGAATCAATATAATTGCTTGGGACTAAAGAATTTGATGCATGTTACCAAAATTACCTTGGGGGTGAATTTTGGATAACAGTGAGGTGAGAGTATGTGATGTAGAAGGAAACAAAGATGGTAGAAGTGGATGATTTATCCATGGGGATAATGAAGGTGTGGTGAAAGTAGTTAGTAGAGGCCGAGTGGAAGGTATGGGCTGAAGAGAAGAAAGTTTCATAAGTAGTGATGAAGTTATGGTAGCTGGTGGGGGTATAGGTGGTAAGAAAGATAAATTTTACAACATGGGTGTTTGATGTGGAGTAACTTGGGTATAAAAAAATCATGATAAAGAAGTAGGTTGCTTCTCTTTTGATTTACCTTGGGTAGGGGTTTTTGACCAAGGTTGATGGGTGAGATCCTAGGATGGATGAAAGGGGAGAAGGTGATAAAGGTGTGGTGGGTGAGACTGGTGTATCTATCTAGCCTAGAAGGTTGGGTCTTCCTTTTAGGCAGAGGAATAATTTTGGTGTGGGTTTGGGAAGACGTGGCTAAATCCAATTTTATGGGTGGATGGATAAGCCTTAACATCGGCATGACACCCAAGGTAGTGATGGGTTTAGATATGGGTGAAGATGTAGGTGTGGGTAGGTTCTTAGGCATAGGAATGGTTTTAGTCATGGGTAAAGGTTCGGATGTATGAAAGGGTGACAAAGAAGAATCCATTTCAACAGGCATAGTCATGGTTGATTTGGTTGCTTGAAATACTTTCAGATAGATCATGGAGGTATTAGTAAGGGACATTTGCATTTGGGTTAAAAAGGGGAGATGAAGGTGTCCCCAAAGCATGGAATTATCAATGTAATCCAAGTAGGCATCCAAGCGTGAAAACAACACTACTGTAAGAGGAGCCAATGTTGATTTAGTAGCAATCCCTGTAAAGTATGTCTATGAGACATGGAATTTGTTGGCTTCGGACTCTATGGGTAAGAGATCCAAGAGAAGATCAACAAGATCCTGAAAGGATAATGGGGAATGGTCACCAACATGAAGTGGCACTTCTAAAGGATCCCCCATGGGTAGGGGAAATGATGCGTAAGATGAGGTAGGATCCTCTTTCAATGGAGGGGAAGGTGATCATGACTCTCTAGAGGGTAGGAGAGTTAATACAATTGATTGTTTGTTGGATTCAAAGGTGAGTGGTGAAATGTCATTGGCAGAAATGGTGGACTCCTCTATAGGTGAGGGAGGAGATGAAGAGGAATCATCTATGGGTGAGAAAGTAGATGAGGTAGGATCCTCTGTAGGTAGAGGACCATGTGCTATAATTTCATCGATGGAGGGATAGCAGGAAATTGAGGAATAGTTGGTATGATATCGAAAACATCGTAGAATTCATGGACATTACTATCATTGGTTGAAGATTCCCCATGCTGATTAGAGGATGGTGTATGATTAGGAAACAAATTCTTAAAGATATGCAAGTTTTGATTTTTGGTGTGTTTGGGTTGTCCAAGACGAGATCTCCATTATCTAACATTTCCTAGACAATGTTCTTAAAAGTTATGCAATTACCATCACTATGGCCTTTGACGCAATGATAATTACAATAGTCATGTTCCTTATACCATGTAGGCATAGGACGAGTGGGATTGAAACCAATATGAGGTTTTATGGGGGGAAGTGCAATGGCTCGCCTTAAGAAGCTTTTCCAAGACTGAAGACTAGGGATCTCCAATTAGAGTGTATTTTTGTTGTTTTTTGAACCGCAAATTTTGAATGGGAGAAAGATTGGAGGAAGGTTTGGCTTGATTAGATGGACCAAATTTGAGAACTACCACGTTGGCAGATCCCTTGGATTTTGAATAATTGCTTTGGGGCTTCGAAGATGAAGAGGTGTCATTTTATTTGAACGTGGCATTTTTGTTACACGAGCTGAATTTTCTTCTCTTCGATGGCATGAATTTCTAGTTTTCACGCCATGGTAAATGATTTGTCGAAGGTATGAAATATTTGTACTGTAGAGTTGGTGAGATGTGTTTAGCATAAGCTCTAGTGAACAACTCTATAAGATCAACTTGAGGTAACTGGAATGTTAATTGGTTGATAAGGCTTCACTAGTGAGCAACGAAATCTATGATATATTTGTCGTCATACTATCATGTTGAGTATAGGTTAGTGATCGTGACCTTTTTGAAAACATTGATTGAGAAGTGGTCCAAGATTGCTTGAGCCACTTGGTTAAAGGAGTAGATGGCATTTCTAGGTAAACCCCTTTGTACCAATCTAAGGTGGGTCTGTCAAGGACATGGGGAATGTCTGTAGGAGTAAAGTGTTATTATGGGCAATTAGATAGTACCCATGTTTGAACGACCACAAGTGTTGTTGCGGGTCTTTTTACTATTGAAATGATTGAACTTGAGAATTTCCCAATATATAAGTACGAGTGAATGGGGATAGATGGATGAATATTCTCATTACATATTTTATCATAAGTTAAGGAGTTGTGAGAGATGGAAAATGATGATTCTAATGTTTTCATCTTTTCCATCATCATCCTAATGAGATAATTGGTGGGTTGTGAGGAATGGGTGCCTCCTATAGTGAAGGGAGGTTGATGATGGATGTATGATGTGGATGAAATCCCAATATATGGGGGTGGCGAGTATGAGAAGCGCACAAGGGGAATAGATGCGGGCGAGAAGATATCCTGAATAAGTGATAGATCAGATTGTGGGTTACTAGTGGTGCGTGTAAGAAGGTGGGCTAGTTGTAACGACTCTCGTGGTAATTGGGGTTAGAGACTATGGAATGGAAAGGATGAGGTTTTGAAATAGGGTGTGGGTTCTTAACATGAGGGGTGGTTGTGATGTTTGGTATATATGAGGGAAAAGGGGAAGATGGGGCCATGCTTAAGGTGATTGGTGAAGGAATGTTCAACACTACGGGTGCGATAGATGCAGTTCGTGTAGCGATTATAAAGGTTATGGGGTCAGTCAAAACACCACGGTGGTAAGGTGGATAAAGGCCATCTTTGAGCTAGTGGTAGCTGACGTAAAAGTGGGGGTGAGGGTAGGAGGGATAGACACGGGCATGCCATATACCAACTATCCCGAGGAGTCTCGGGTAGATGAGTGGGTGAGATAATATTGTAGGGCAGTGGGATTCTAGTCAAGGAGTCTTGCAAACTCCTCGTCACCAATATTAATGGTGATGGGTTGAGTTGGATCCATAGGTGACAAGATAGAAGGTGGTGATGGGCTAGGTGGAAGTGGATGAAGGATAGCGTGAAACACAAGGGAATTGGTTTGACTGTGAGTTAGAACCATGTGAATTAGTGTAGACCTAATAAATTGTACTCTGTAAATAACACATAAAACCAACAGAAATGGAGAAGGATAGATTCAGGAGGTGAACTTGGTTAGTGTTCTAATTAAAAATTAGAACAAAGGAACCGACGATGGTTTAAATAATTGATGATGGTTAAAGGGGGACCGATGACGGTTACAGTAACCGATATTAGTTACTATGGGAAATCAATAATTTTAGCAAATGAGGCCAAAAAATGATGAAAATGGAATGAGGAAACTATATATGACAGTGATATTAGAATTCTGGGGATATGATGATGTCCTGAGAATTTCAAATAGAATAGAAGAGGTGATGAATTCCTTTTTGGGTAGAATGACCAAAAGAGCTTGAAACCGACACCAGTTAGGTAAACCGATGAAAATAAGATGGAAAACGGTGACGGTCACTAGATCGCGCGGTTACTATGAAATTTGATGAAGTGAAGAAAAATTGGTTTTGTGAATTGACTCAAATGGAGTATCAACCTAGAAGTCTGAGGATGATAGTATTAGACCTTGACACACTCATAAATAGTCAGAATACTCCAACTATGATGGTGGAGTGTGAAAGGAAGAGGAAAGTGGAGAACGTAACCTCACAACTCAAAACACAACTCAGGAAAAAGCTAAGAAAAACACGCAATCCTATAAGTAATTTTTATTTTTTTAGCTTATGCTATTTAAAATTGACTTGTGAATTCAGAACAAAGTTTTTGGTTGGGAAGGCGTCCTATGAAGAGGAAAATTCTAAAGGGTGGTTTTAGGTTATGTTTTGGCGGGGTGGTCCTTTCTCTGAGATAATGACTGGATAGAGAAACCAATTGGGTGCCTTTGTCAATCCTCGATCCTGTGATTTTTGACAACTTCTTCCAGGTAAGGTGTTGTTTAAGAAGATGTGTGAATTTTTATTTGTGCAGTTTGGCAAAGAGAGAGAGAGAGAAGAGAAAGTGCTTCTATGATTCAATTATGTCAACCATCAGTTGGGCATGACTTCCAACGTATAGGTTGCCCTTAGTTTTTAATGTGAGCTAAAATGTAACATACAAGGATGAAATGAAATAGATTCCGAACCCAAATCGACAATTATATTTGATGTAGCAAATGATGAATAGGTTAAGAATGTGCTCTTTCACTACTATGCAAATGCAGGAAGAAAGAAATGATTCATTTTAAACACCAAATCAAAAATGTTGTTTAGACAATTAGAAGAAAATAATGTTACTAGGGAGAAGATTAAATGTGTATTTTTCAAAAAGAAAGAGACACACAAGATTTCCCTATATGAAGAAAATGCAATGAACCCAAGAGAGGGTCCCATCAGGCGTGCCAAAATGTTTCACCAGATTCTTAATAGATTTATGAAATAGATAGAGGGTGATAGGCCAAGGAGGAATACCTATTTGTGATGTTGGTTGAAGGTTGTGTGCGCATTTGTGATTTCTGATCCAGGATGACAAGGAAGAACTTCCTTTTGGCTAGGATAAACTACCTGTAAATGCCAAACAAGACCACATGAAGAATATTAAACAATGTATGTGAGTGGACTGCCTAGAGAGTCCTAGATCTAGGAAGTGTGATACTTCCTAGATGAGTTGTCAATCCACTTTTTAATACAATTTAATGCAAGAAATAATGTATAAAAATAACATCATACCTGTAGTTGATATGACTTAGGCATCTCATTCAAATATAATTAAAAAATAAAATCTAATAGGTAGGGTTATGATCAGATCTAGAGGTTCGGTAGGTGGTTTTGAGTTTTTACAGGTCTGACAAAGGTCTGGTAAAAGGTTGCAAATGATTATAGGAAGTTTGGGAATGGGTATTAGCTTGCTATCTTGAGATAAATTTTCAGATGCGAGAGACCAACACCGGTCAGGGTATGACCGATGACGGTTTATATGTGACCGGTGATGATTCAGGGTGGATAATGGTAGCATGTCAAAATGGGTACCCAGGCTCTCTCTGTGTCTACACAAAGAGTTGAGAAGGTTTGTGATGGGAATTTAGGTAAGGTGTCAGGTTTGGGTAAGGTTTTGAGAGGTTTTTGGGGTGTTAAGGTCAACCTAGTGAAAGTATGATAGGAGACACAGTAACTGATGTCGGTTTGGTGACCGATGCCGGTAAAGGGAAAACCAAAGATGGTCAAGGTGATTTGGCGTCGGTAGAGGGTGGAATGGTTGAAATCAAATAAACTTGGTTTTGGAGCTTCTCTATGATTATACAGAGAATGGAAGAAGGATGGTTAGGTTCATAAAAATGCTAGGAAGGCTCAGGAATGCCTAGGAGTCGAGTATGAGGATCTAAATAGTTGTGGGTGGTTGGATGGGTGGATTGATAAGAAAGTTAGGATGGTGGAATACAAAGGAGAATATGATCTAATTCAATAGAGATAAAGACACTAAAATATAAATATAAAATGATGCAGATAAAAAACACTTGTATTTACAGGCTGGTTGGTGGAAGATAGTAATGGTTGAGATGTGAAACTAGTGGTCAGTGTTGTGACAAAGAGTGCTCCTCGGAATGTTATCGTGAATGCCAATGCCTTTAAATCAATCTTAGTACTCGCTAGGGTTGTTTGGTTACTCGAGAAGACTCGGTTAGTGCTTGCATGCAGATCAGATCTCTCTCTCTCTCCAAATTGAGAAAATGACCAACCTCTCCCGAACTTGAAATTTCCAACTTTGTGGAACAAGGTTTCCAAAATGAATATATGGTAACTAACGATGGTTAGGGTGACTAGCGTCGGTTTAGGGTTAACCGATGTCGATTATGGTGGGAAATCCTAGGTTTTCCAAAATAGCAGATCTTGGCTATCTTTTGGCTAGTTTTTCCCATTGGTCTAGATCTAAAATGGTATTTTGCACTTAGATAAGTGGGTATGTTGTTAGAGAAATAATAAGAATCTAATGTTAGGGTTAGACTAAGTCTCAATTAGTTAAGGTAAGTAGAAATTGAGTCTTAGTTAAAAGAAACATGCTAAGAATAGGTCCATGATGAGGTGTCTAGGTGATGTGGCTAGGTGAGGTGGTCAAGTGAGGATGTTAATTAAATTAATTAAAGTAATTAATTCAATTAATCATGTGTAATATGGGATATGAATATGCAAGGTATGGTTAATTTAATTAACAGGGTTATAAGGGTGGTACGACCTAATTTTGGTATCTACAATACATAACACAAAGTCAAAAACAAGTTATTTATCACATAAAAACAAGGATAACATAATTTTTAACCTCATGTGGTCTTCCAAAACCATGTTGTTTCATTCCTACACTTGTCTTTCCAAACTTTTCCTTGTGCAATTCTTAATTTTCCTTTGAAATGCACCTAGCAATTTTTCCTTTTTTTGGATGGTTTTCACTAAAATATATCCTTGGTTTTTCTCTTTCAAGTATCTTCTTAAAGAAACTTGTTTCATCCAATACCCATCTTTAACACAAGATTATGAGAAAATTACGCATCCTAGGCGTTTCAGGTGATTAAACTAACTTTACAGCTAAGGGGATCATTATTTTCCAAATTTTCAAAGGACTACACTCACCCCATTGGCAATTTTTAGCATCCTTACCACAAAATTTAGTGTTATCATTGGGTTATTACCCATGAAATACCTTGCCTAAAAACTCTCTCTCTTTCTTTTTCTTTTAAATAGAAAACTTAACCAACAATTTAGTCATACCCAATTCCCGAATATGCCACATAAGAAATTCCATCTACCTTCCACTTCAATGTATATATATGTATTTTGAAGTAAGTATTGCCAATTTATGTTGGGACATTTCTCTAGCTAAATATGCCACTTTGCATTAAAGTTAGGCTATGGAAAGTTATATTTCAATCCCGATCGGTTTGCTTTACAATTTCGGAAGCTTTCCCGGTAGAGTCTTTGCCTTAAGTTTTGAAAGTCATACCTTATGATAGCAAATTTCATGTGGTGGGAAGCATAATTATGTTCATTCTCTCTCAATTTTTTTGCTTTCATAAGTAATAACTACACTATTTTATAGAAGTGTTCCACCTAACCCCCTTTTGCCTAAGGAATTCCATTACCCTGGCAGAGGTCTGTTGGGATTGAACTTTCAAAAAAGTGTCATTGTTTGTTGTTTTCAACATAAGAAATGGCATTTCTAGCTTATCACTCATAAAATCTTCCCACACCATGGTTCTTTAGAAATAACATTTCCTTGGGAAAACACACTTGATTCTTTTAACCACTTATATGTAGTTTTATACACACCTACTTCAACCATCAAGTTTTATTTGTTAAAAGTTAATAATCAAAAGATCATAAGATGATCCTTATTTCCCAAATAACCGAGGTCACTCAACCCATTATAACTAAGTAAGCCTTCATAAGTAGTAAATACACTATTTTATAGAAGTGTTTGACCCAAACCCCTTTTGCCTAAGGAATTCCATTACCCTGGTGGAGTTCCTATTAGGATTCAAAACTTTCAAAACAAGTTCCACTTTGTTTGTTGTTTTCAAAATAAGAAATGACATTTCTAACTCGTCACTCATAAACACTTTCCACACCATGGTTCTTTAGAAATAACATTTCCTTGGGAAAGCACACTTGATTCTTTTTAACCACTTATATGTAGTTTTATACACACCTACTTCAACAATCAACTTTTATTCGTTAAAAAGTTAATAATCAAAATATAATAAGATGATACTTACTTCCCAAATAGATGAGGTCATTCAGCCCGTTATAACCAAGTAAGCCTTACTCAGTAATATTTCATGATGGATGTATTTATTTCATACAAAAATCAATTCCCCCATTTTTAAAAATTTTAGAAGGAAACTTGTTCTTTCTTCTTTACACATGATGCATAAGAAATTTTTAGCACACTTCTCTCTTGTTGTTTGATCCTAGTTGTCTTCCATTTTAGTCATACGTCAATAAATAGAAAATGCGTCCCTACTTAAACAATAGTCGTGTGTTTTTTCCAATAGATATTGATCATATTTCCCAAATATGCAAACATCAACAACCACCATATCAAAAAGGATCTTTATTGGTCAACATAATTACACTCATCCCTTAACAATTTCCTTTTAGTATCGATGTATCCCAATCAATGTATTACGTATTAGATTAACATATACCCTATTTTTTTAGTCAACACTTGGTTAGGAATCATTAAACATATATACCAATCATTTGTATAACTAATACTTCACATCTTCATAAATCGACTATAATTTCCTTATCTTATTTCATTTTGAGTCAAAGCGAGTGATCCCAGTGTTCTTTCATAGGACCCTTCTACAACTGAGTTTCTCTTGTCTACATAGAAAATAAGTCAACATATATTTCCTTCTATGAAGACACAAGTTAATGAAGAAAGAAATTCTATGCTTCAAATAAAGGGGTAAGATGTTAGGACTTTACAAACCTTCCTAATAAAGCACCACTATGATTAAGAAATATCAACTAATTTGAATATCCATGCTATTCCCAACCTAGGTTGTAAATGAAATATATATTGGAATGAAACTCCAACAGTTCCCACTATAAAAGGTGTAAAATATTTTAGATAAAAATATCTTGCACTTAACTCATAATCACAACCATTTTAATAGGGTTTCTAAAACTTGGAAACATTCTTCACACAAATGTAGTTTACACCCAAATAATGAGGGACTATCTAAGACCGACAGGAAGATCCCTATTGAAAACTACGTTCATTCACATATCCAAACACTTATCAAACAATGAAAACTAGTTCATAAATCTAAATGTTTGCAAGTATACAATAGATAAACATAAATTATTCATCTATCCTCATCCAATAATTATTTTATTGCTTAAAATTAGGGTACTTAGGAAAAGGATATTTATCCATGAAACTATCAAATCTACCTATTTAAATCAGATAATAGATTTTGGTTATATATTCCATGATAAATAATGACTACACGATCATTAGCTTGGTCCCTAAAACTCAAATAAGACTTGCAATAACAACTTAGTTCCATATTTTAAAATCATTTGTATAATCAATCTTACATTTTTAGGATGAAGTTCCTTTTTATGCCAAGTATGCTTACTATTTTCAGCATTCCTCCAATGCATTTATTTTCTTTCCAAACCAATATCTCATTGATTTACTTCAGAACATTCTATATTAGCCAATATGTCATTAATGTTTTAAGGAACTCACATTCAACTCCAATTTCCATATTGAAGTTTTAAAAATGTCATTATTGTATTAACAAACATAGGTCTAAAGTTTTGAACGAATTTCCTTTTTATATGAAAGGAAAATCAGATTTCTAGTTCTTTTTCAAATAATTGCTAGATACAAGGAAATCAGTTATATTAATATCAAATTAAAACAACAAGAGTCCTACTTAACTTACCTTCCATTACATTAGGAAACTTTTTCCTTCTTCTTAGCTTATTAGCCACCATAGTGTTATTCTTCTTCTTGCTAGAAATTACAAGTTCTTATTGTTATACTCAACCTTTGTGCAGTCCATATATTCTTCCATAACGTTTCCACCACTTTTCCTAAAATTGTAGGTGAAGAAGAGCTAATGATTTTGTATGAATTTACTCTTTTATGAGTTAGAATCGATTACAGGTTCTATTTTAGCCTTTTTGGCTTTTTGGAATCTTTGCTTCCTTAGTAGAAATTGCATGTTTTCTACTTCATCTACCTTATTTGGGTTTAATATAATTATTGAATTAAAGTTCCAAATCTTGACATCAAGGTATCTCATCAATAAAACAACCCCCTTGCTGATTGTTATCAATCAGTTCAAGTTATTTTACAAAGAACTAATCATTTTCACACTCAACCAATTGCTCAAGAAGCCTTCTGGTCTCGTGTGTCATGAAGGACTATTAGATTTTTTCTCTAACTTCTTTACCACCAAACCTGAAGCTTAATATGATTTGTTTCATTCCCCACAGTTCATCCTTCTTACCATCTTATTCTATTAGTAAGAAAAGGATGTTCGGTTAACGAATGGAACGATTAGTCCAAGAGCTGTAACCTTAAGCTATGATACCAAAATGTAACACCTCTTTTAATTCATTCGAATTGGGGGATTTTTTTTTTTATAAAAACTTATTTAATCTGAGTTTATGCCTTCAATGAATTTAATATGTAGCAAATAAATTCCAGCATACAAGAGTTATAAATCCCTTAAGTTATCTTACACTGAAATGAATAACATCATTTACAACAACCACTAAATTATTCTAGAATTATTAATTATCTTGATGCCTTCAATGATTAATAACTTATAGAAAATTAACCCAACATTAATATCAATTCAATCCATCGATAACCATCAAGAAAGCATGTGCTATATGGGTCAATTAGAACTACCCGATCCCTCATAGATTAATCATATGAATATGTATAGGAAGTATATAATTTTGTTAACTTCTAGGAATTGATATTCAATTGATGTTTTCTAAGTGTCTACCTAGAACTTAGTCAATCGAATTCAATCCAACATCCCACACCTTTAATTATAATTTGGTGAACTTGATAGTGTAATTAACAACTTACTCTACTTCAGAAAACGTTTTAGAGACATATTTGCCATGCTTAGTTTCATGACGACACAATTTTCATCTGAAACTTGTCCCTTCACCATATCACTTTCTTAGTTATCAAAATTAAATCGTTAGATAAGTTAATTTAATTACAAGTTACTCAAAATGTACAATACCTTTTCAACCTATACGAAAGAAAAAATATATACCAACTTAGCATAACACAATTCCCTTCTAGTTACGACAGTAAGAATTAATGAACCTCGAAGGGACAACTTAGGATATCTACTATATAGTAGTATTCACTTAATGACTTGCATCATTAAATGATTTCTATTTTATAGCAGCCATCCGAATTTGGCTTTTTGAGTTTCCAATTATTATGAACGTCATAACCCATGGATTAATTAATTAAAATGAAATTAGTTTATGACAGTTTCCTTATCTCACAAATGATATACTTATCGCATATAATTATGTCCCTAATATTCATAACTTAGTTTCAACAATAGGATATATTCACTTACACGAATTATTTATTTACATCCATAATGCTTCTTAAATTTAATTTAAGATATGTCGCCACATTATTGTCGTAGTCCATAATTTATTTATTACAACATTGTCATATTACTTCATAAAGTATACATTTTAATATTCTCATCAATCGAAATAGTTTATCAACATTCATAGTTGTATTTGTCCAATATGTATAACTATATCATAATTTATCATCACATAATTAATATGATAACTCTTATCACACATTATCCATATAACATTAATCATACATTAATGGCATCTTTGCTGTACTCAATAAGTAGAACATTATAATTTTCAACAACATTGAATCATTTTATAAACAATATCTCGATGATAATTACAAGTACATAATTTCCCTTTTCGAAATAGTACAATGATACAAATAGGCTAAATAGCCTTTCCTTTTAAATAGGACTAAGAAGCACATGTTCAATTTTACATTAATGAAATGCAATTAATTACATCTTAACATCATGATCAAATATTTTTAACTCAAACATAGTCTTTGTAAACACCCGCCAAAGAACAACTTATTTTCTGCCGCCATCCGTAAAAATGTTAAAATATCGTGCAATTCAAAAGAACTAGCATGAAAGGTTGTCCTCCTCATATTTATAGATTATAGTGCTAAAATATCTCAATGAATAAACTCCAAAGTAGTAAATAGAACATCAAAAGATAAATAATAGAGATCGTTTAATCATTTTCCCCTTTTCCTTTCTTCCATGTTACTTTCTTAAAGGAAAATAGAATACATTTAAAACTTCACCATAAACATGATCATCTACCAAACATGACTGAATTCAAGTAGATCCAAATTAAAATCCATCGGATTCTAAACCATATTCATTACCTTGCCTTCCACACACCTATCTTACTTGTACATGTATACAAATAAAGTAATCATTGATTTGGTTATTAAGTCTTTAATTTATACTAACCAAGAAATATAATGACTTCTTTTATTAAGTCAATGGTTATTAATCTAAGTGAAAAAAATCCAAATATTTCTTCATGATCAGAAATCACTTTTATTGACCTAACAATTCATGGTATAATAATCATGTATAACACAAGAAAACATTTTAGTCACCACATCGCCCAAGAAAAGTAATCTAATTGAATTTTTTTATCTTACATGAATCAAACATTCCTTAATATTGTTGATCCTCGTGAAATTAATTTTCTCCTTTAAATCAAGTGGTGAGTACTCCTTTAAAATTGAATATGCTAGTTCCAAACACTTGATCCCCGATTGAAAAATACAATGAGCGGGAAAGAAGGATCTCGAGCGGGAAAGAAGGATCTCCAAAACTGGTTGAGTGGGAAAGTGATGGAAGGGAAATTCTACCCAGATTAGAGGATCTTGTGGTAGAAGAAGGTGAGATTAATGAACATGATGATCAATCTGGAAAGGTGTCCCCTATCTAATCCCTGGATTCTGGTCAAATAAAGTTAGAAATGGTGGATATGTTTTGAAAACCCAAAATTTCTTCCTCCAAGTGGTTAAAGAGGCTTCTGGAAGCATTCTTGAAATACCGATTCTCTACTCAAATGCACTATGGATAACCTAAACCAAGCCTTGGTGGGGAAACTAGTGGGTGGAAGACCCAATATTGATGTTGTTAGAAGATGGGCCAAACTAAAATGGATTCCAAAAGGGCATCTGGAGGTAAGTGCTCTCACTAATGGTTTTTTCCTCTTTAAATTCATTAGCCGTGAAGATATGCAAAAGGTCTTAGAAGAAGGTCCCTATTTTTGGGGAAAATCGGTTGGTATCTGAGGAAAGGGGAACCAACCTTTAACCCTGAAAAGGAAAATCTGAATCAATTTCTTGTTTGGATACGCCTTCCAAACCTACCTTTGGAATTCTAGCATGAAGATATTGTAAAAGGCATAGCAAAATCTTTGGGCTCTTTGGTTATAATAGATAATGCCACAAGGAATATGATAAGACTTATCTGTGCTAGATTCGCATCTATACAATAATAGATAAGGAGATCCCTAGCAGTATTAAGCTAAAATCCAGACTAGGGATATGGGAGAAAAATATTGAAATGGAAAGTACTCCAACAAAATACACCAAATGTAATGGGTAGGGTCATACAAGCTAGAGTTGTAAGTTCAAAGTTTCAAAAAACTATATAGCAAAGTCTGTTAGGGAATGAAGGAAAAGGGGAGAAAGGAAAAGGTATAATGCAAAGTACAGATGATCAAAGGAAATTTTTTCAAAAAATCTCTTGGAAGCTCATACCCCTTACAAATTCAAGAGAAGAATGGGACTGAAATCCCTCCATTAAAAGATGCTCCAGAAAATGATGAGGAAGGTTTTACCCTGGTGGTCATTAGAAGAAAATCCAAAAATCGGGCTTGGTTGGATTCAAATGTAAAGGAAAAAGTGAATGATCTTGTAAAAGATCCCACAAAGGCAGAAAGATGGAATTATTTCCATTAAAAGGTAAAGAAAGTAAAACAAAGGAATATGTAAGTATAGAGTAAATTCCACAGACGACTTAATGTTGGTTGATAGTGTTCTGGAGGGAATAGTGGAGAAACAAAGTAAAGTTGAGAGTATCCAGCTATTAGAGGAAAGTTTGAACACTTTTTTGAAAGAAGGGATGATAGTTGGAAATCTATTTAACCTCCCCATGACAGAATTATTGGATGCTCAACTATCCCCAAATAAGGACATGGAAGGAAAGAAATAATTGTTAATGCATGGAAATAAAAGGATCACTAAGGAAACAACTCCTTCAGGAAAAAGAAAAGCATAACTGAATGTTAAAAAGGGTGAATCCTCTAAGATTTCCACTTCTAATTAGGAGGGTTTGAACCCTATAAATGTGGAAATTTCCAAAAGCAAACAAGGTAGACCAAGAAAATTTGAATCCAGGAAAAAACTACTCAGAAGGATATAGACTCAGGGAAACAACTATGTTTAGACCAAAAGGTTTTTAAAAAGAACAAACCAAATCTTAGGAAATGAATTGCATCTCATGGAATGGACGAGGGATCAATAGCCTTGTGAAATGGAGGATTCTTAAAGATATGATTGAAGGACATAAAATTGATGTTTTAGCTATGTAAGAAACTAAAATGAAAGAAGACATTTTCTTAAACTCTTGCAAGTCCTTTTGGATAAATTCCAAAGCTTTTGTTGTTAGTTCGAAAGGGGCATTGGGAGGACTAGTTGTGGTTTGGAATCCTGCTCGCTTTGAAGGGAATTTTTGGTGAAAAGAGATCATCATATGGCTATGATGATAAAAAATATTGAAAATAGAAAAATATGGGTCTTATCTAATATATATGCCCCTACCCTTCATAAAGACAAGAAAAATATTTGGCTTCATATTATTTCGTTTAATCAAGGGATTTGAATGGATAATGATGGGGATTTCAACACCCTCTATCTCGAGGAAAAAAAAAGGAGGTTCCAAGAAGTTCACTATTGGCATGGATGATTTTAATGAATTTTTTATGCCTCTCAACTTCATGATATGCACCTTAAGCGTAGTAGGTTTACATGGTCTAACATAAGAGCTAGTGCTCATCATATTTAGGTAAGATTGGATAGAGTCTTAGTCTCGGAAGAGTGGTTATCCTAGGACATCTCTCTTTTCTCTCTTCCCCACATTGGGTCTGATTATACGCCTATCTTTTTGCAAATCAAGAACCCTGCAAGGAAAATAACCCCCTTCCGTTTTGAGAAGATGTGGCTTCTTAAGGTTAAGGGATCTATGATATATAGATTAACCAAGAAACTTCAAAATGTCAAAAATCATCTTAAAGATTGGAATAAGAAGATTTTTGGTAATATTTTTCAAAATAAAATGGAAACCAAAACTGAATTACAGATCCTCCAAAGATAGATTGAAAGTAGGGATCTTGAAAGGGATCTCAAAGAAAAGGAAATATCTCTATTGGTAGAGTACCATAATATTATGAGAAAAGAGGAAATCTTGAGACAGAAATCTCATATTTCTTGGCTCAAGGAAGGGGAAAAAAATACTAGGTTCTTCCATTTTTCTACTCTAAAATGTAGAAGTTTTAATAGAATTAGCAGAATAAGAAAAGAAGATGGTTATCTTGTGGAAGAGAAAGAAGAAATAAATAAAGAGGCTATTTCTTTCTTTCAAAAGTTGCTAACTAATCAAGGAACCCCAAATTTGGCCAAAGAGAAAGATTTTCTAAGTTGCATTCCTTCCTTAGTCTCTGAGGAGGATAATTAGATGCTCTCTTCGATCCCATCAATGGAGGAAGTGGAATTCATGGTGAAACATCTTAACCCAGATAAGGTGCCTGGTCCGGATGGTTTTCAAGCCTTTTTCTTTCAGCACTTCTGGGACATTTAAAAAAGATGTGTACAATGTTGTGAAAGAATTCTTCACCCAGAAAAATATGCTAAAGGATATGAATTGTACCTTCCTGAATTTGGTTCCAAAATGTGGTAATGCCATGGAATTTAAAGAATTTAGACCTATAAGTCTTTGCAACACCACTTATAAAATTTGTACTAAAATCTTGGCCTCCATTTGTAATTGCTTCTCCCCTCTATCATATCTGAGCAGTAAGGGGGATTTTTTATTGGACGCCAAATTCAAGATGGGATCATCACAATAAAAGAGACTATTCATTCAGATAAACTTAGTAAGAAGGAAACTTTTTTTTAAATTGGACATGGCTAAAGCCTATGACAGGGTCTCATGGAGTTTTCTTGATAAAATCCTTGATAGGTTTGGCTTTGATTTTTCCCTTTGAAGCTTGGTTAAGGCTTGTATTTCCAGTGCCTAGTTTTCCATTCTCATTAATGGGACCCCTTTTGGTTTTTTCCCTAGCTCTCAAGGTTTAAGGCAAGGGGATCCTCTCTCCCCTTTCCTTTTCATTATCATGGCTGAAGCTCTAAGTAGAAGATTGAATGTTGAGACTGAGAAAAGTTACATCAAAGGGATTTCTTTGGTGAAGGATTTAGACAATGTGTCTCACTAGCATTTTTGGATGACACTTTCCTTGTGGGAGAAGTTACTATTTTGGAAGCTAATAAGATTAAATTCCTTCTAGATGACTACATGGAAGTTTCTGGCTAGATAGTGAACTATAGAAAAATATCTCTTTTCTTCATTCATAACTTAGAGGGCCGTTGAAAGAAGATTTCTGAAATTCTAGATTTTTCCTATAATTCCTTCCCTACAGTCTATCTAGGAATCCCTATTGGGGATAAGAGACCCTCTAGTTTGGAGTGGAACTTCTTGATTGAAAGGTTTGAGAAAAAACTTTGGGTGGAAAGCTAATTTGTTATCTCAGGATGGAAAAATTACTCTTCTTTCTAGCTCACTCTAGAGTCTTGGTTTATGTCATGTCTCTTTACCAACTTCCTGGGAGCATAGGGAAAAAACTGGAAAAGATCCAAAAATGTTTCTTATGGAGTGGAATTGAAAGTAAGGAAATAATTCCACTTGTGGCATGGAATAGAGTCTGTAAACCCAAAAATTTGGGGGTCTTGGTCTTAGAGATTGGACTAAAATGAATAAAGCCCTCTTAGCTAAAATTGGTTGGAGGTTAACAAAAGAAAATAGTGTGTGGACCAAAATCCTTAAGAGAAAATATTAGATGGATGCAAATGACAAAAGATGGATTTTCAAATAGGCTTCTTTCAATGGTTCAAGCATATGGAAAGCTATAAATTGGGCTAAAGAAATTTTTGCTAGGGGTAGTATATGGAAAATAAGGAAAGGGAATGAGATTTTTTTGGAATGATAAATGGGCTAGAATTCTACCCTAAAATAAAAATTTCCCCAAATTGCAAGGTTGATTGAGGATAAGTATGAGGAAAAATTATCAATTATATGGAAGATGAAGACAACTTTCAGACATGGAAAATTTTAGAACTTGATAGTCAAGAAGTCAAAGAACACTTGGCTACTCTCAATGATTTTCTAAAAAATCATGTGTCTTCTAACAACAAGGATTTAGATAGAATTGTGTGGGACAAAGAACAAAATGGTATTTTTCAGTCAAATCTGCCTACTCACTATTCTTTGAGGGGGAAGTTAGAGATGAAGACTTAATGGTTGAAAAATTTGGAACAAGAACATATCTCCTAAAGTCAATGTGTTTAGGTGGCTTCGTTGTGATAAACAAGATTCTAACAATGGATAACCTAAATAAAAGAGGCTTCTAAATGGTCAATAGATGTGTTCTTTGTGAAAAGAACATGGATTCTCTACTGCTATCTTCTATTTTGGTTTGCTTTTCAGTTCCTTGGGTAAACCCTAATGGAATCCAAGATGCATGGATTCAATGGAAATGCCCTTTCATCAGTCAAGGGCTTAAAAATCTTTGGATAATGAGCCTAAGTCACATATGGTGGGAAATATGGAAAGAAAGAAACAAGAGGATCTTCAAAAAAAAAACTTCCTAATAGGCTGTTAATAAACCATTTCTTTCAGTGTTAGAAATAATTTTTCTATCCTTAGGAAAAAGAAGTTGAAGTTCTTGAATGCGAACAAAATATCATTAGGAATTGGAATTTAATTTATGACCCTCAACCTAAGAAGCCCAACCCTCATGAGGGGGTTAAGTGGACTCCTCCTAGAGGGGGCTTCCTTAAACTCAACTTTGATGGTGCTGCTAAAGGGAATCCTGGGAAAGCAGGAGGAGGAGGTGTTTTTCATGATGATGAAGGGAAGTTTCTTCTTGCCTTTTTTTTAATCTAGGTATCCAATCAAACAATGTTATTGAGGTCTGTTGCTTTGTTCTGGGGAGTGAAGTTGGTGGAAGAGAAAGGTTTCAAGCATCTGGTTGTGGAAGGGGAATCTTTGTATATCATCTCTTGTGTGAAGGGAGTGTCTCAGGCCTCTATTTCTATAGTTGACTTCATCAATAAATCCAAGGGTAAATTATCCTCCTTCAAAACTATATCCTTTAAACATGCACTTTGTGAAGGAAATAAACTAGCTGATATTTTGGCTAATATGGGGGTGGATGCTAAGGAATTAAAGGTGGTCAAGGATATTAAAGAGATGGATGCTAATTTCATAGACACCTTGAAAAGGGAAAGAATCCCTAATAGCACACATATCAATGAGGACATAATTAATCCTTTGGCTTTGTTGTCCTCTCAAAATTTACCCTCTTTTGAAAGTTAGAATTTTGAAAATTTTGAGTTGGCACCCTTTAGTAATGTTCTAGTGAAGTGAAAAATCGAAGAGATGGTGAAAATTTGCATTTATTGGAGTCATTTTGGTGATTTGTGCATCTATCAGACATTTTTGTCCCTCATGTCCTAAGTACCTCTGGACCTTTTATTCGCCGATCGCCAATTTCCCCGTATATCCTTGTCTTTCGGATTTATCGAAACTTTTTGGCCCATTTGTCCCAAGTTTTCCCAGACTTCCTTTTCCCCGATCACCCACATCAGTTCTTCACGTACTTTTGTCTCATCTATCCCAAATGTGATCGGGCTTCCTATTTGCTGATTCCCGCATCACTCACATCAGCCCAAATCATGTCTTCATATTCCTCACATCCCTCACGTCCCTCATGTATCCGAGTCCCTAGACCACCCATGCTCATTTGGCCTACTTTCCCGCATCACCTGAGTTAGCCGGATCGTGTCTTCGTGTCCCTAATGTCCCAAGGACCGTCTCGGGGCCACTTTTTTCGCTTTCCTGTGTCTCATATTTTTGAGTCGGTACAAGGTATATTTAATGCTCATTAATGATCTTCTCTCTCCTGAAATGGCTATTTAAAGGGACTACTACCTATGCATTTGTTACATTGCTCACCTACTTTTTCTTTCCCAAATCCTTGCAATTGAAGTCATTTGTTCATTTCTCTGTATCTCTTTGCATTTTCATCACGAATTTTATCTTGGAAGGTCATTCCTCTGTGTTTTGAAAAAATGAAGATCAAGTTTCAAGGGCAAGAGCATATGTCACCTCTTGAGACCTCTCGTACTGATATCGGGGATAGTGAGGTTCTACATTTAGATTTTGGGGATTTTTGGGGCTGACTAACATGCGCCAACCCTGCACCCATGGCCCAAATGATTTGTGATAGTGGAATTGCATACACGGCTGGCTTTCCCATATTTATGTAGTGTGCCAACGCCGTGCTTGCTTCATGGAGCCCATTTTAACTCGATACTAAGGAACTTACTAATGTGCACGGGAATTAATTACTAAACTAGATGCTTCCACCATTCGCTTCCCTACACATTCCAGAGATTGAAGAATCCATTGTTCTCACTCGTGCTCAAGCTCAGACCCTGTTTGACCAAGATAGTGAAATATACAAGGCACAGATAACAAAATCATGGTTAAAGAACCCTAAGAAGGAGAGTCCCGACTCTCCAAAGCATTATTCAGTGGTTGATTTCAATGAGAAGTGTATGATTTTATCATTTTACTCGCCCATATCATGGGACTGCCCTCCACCAATGAGTTTCATTTCTGGATGTGCCCCTTTATAAACATCATCTGCGAGGGCAAGCAGAACATAAACTAGGCCGAAATAGTTTGTATGAATTTGACTGAGAAATTGTCAAGTGTTCAAATGAGACTAAGAAGTTTTATATGACTTCTTATCTCATGTATACCCTAGCTATGTCTCAGAGTGGTTTGGTTTCTCCTACATGGAAGGCAAGAAGGATTAATGTATCTACACATACCGCCCTCACTTTACCCTGAAGCTAGTAATCACAATTTGAAGAAGGGTCAATGATGCTTTCACCATGTATATTGTAAGAATCTTGGAGGGTGACACTGCTAGGAGATTTTATGATGAAGCTTTGACTCTAATAGATAAGTATGGAGCTTTCTTCATCCAATTCAGAAGCTTCTCATACATCAAGGTTGGCTAGCTATGAAAATACAACCTCAAGCTCCCCATGTTTTTGCAATGATAAAATGGCTCTGGTTGAAGTATGTACACAAATTGATAAAATACACAAAACCTGTAGAGACAAGAAGATCACTGGTCTTCATTTCCCTATCTCCTTGGGAAATTATACATGCAAAACAACTCTGGATGCCCAAAACATAGAAAGGGATATTGCTCCTCTCATTGTCCATTTCTTCAGACCTAGGACTTGTTTTGATCTGAAGAAGTTTATTGATCAAAACCTCGGGATAATTTATCATCATAAGCCGGATAATCGAGGATTGCTTTGGGCTGATTGTGCTTGATGATTTTGAAGCCAGAAGGAGGCACTATGGTAGACTCTCTTTGCAACAAATTGTAGATCTCAATCTCTACCAAGTTCTGAAGGGCTTAAGGATGATGATGAGGAATTATAGTCCTTTGAATATGAAAGATCAATCAAACACACTCCTTTAGAAAACCTAGATTGGTACAAGAAAGAAAAATATGATTTGGTTGAGATTATTGCCCCTGTTCTTGTAAGAACTAAGGTTTGGTTCGACAGGAAAGTTCGTGAGCTCAAGAAGAATCAGGATAGATATTCTTCCAGAGATAATTCCACACTAGGGAAGGAAGAACATACAACCAATACTGAGGTACCTAAGCAAACCCCTCCTTCTTCAATAAAAGATCCTGAATCATCTACTCTTTCCACTCAAGTGTATCAAAAGAAGATTAAAGAGGTTAAGCAAGAACCAATTGATGAAGAATTTTTTCTAGAGTGGTCAAAATTTCTTTATGGGCTAGAGAACATTATTGTTCTTAGTGAAAGTGATGATGGTGAAGTGCCAGATCTTGTAGGAGCTCCTGAAATCATTGCTAAATAAGGAAAAGAGGTTCCAAGTACTGAACCTCCTAGTATAGTAGGCTCCTCTACAAAGGAAGCTCCTGAGGTCTTTAGTACTTCTCTCTTTGGAGGAAACAATGGTTAATAATTTAAGTGCCATGAGTTCACTTTCTCTTAGGCCTCTTGTTCCTTCATCTTCTTCTTCTACCTTTGCCTGGGTGCAACCCTTGGTTGATAACAAGAAGAGAAAATCTTCTTCTCATCTAACAGGGCCAGATTTTGATGCCGTGGCAGCTCTGTTGGGTACTACCCCTCCCCCTCTAGCAAAGAGAGCCAAGACCACTTCAAGGTTAGTTATTGATGCTTAGGGCCAACAGTTCTTGGAGGTTGCAAAGCCTAATATTGATAAGGTAGAGAAGGATCTTTTGGTCTCTGATTTAGAGCTTTCTAGAATCCCAATGGGAGAATCCACTCCTGAAAGTGAGGTTCATAACCTTCAGGAAATAGTAACAAAGGTTATTGAATGAGTGGAGAAGGGAAATCAGACCATAGAATAGTTGAAATAACAGAACCAAGTTCTTTCCAACTTTATCAAGTCATTGTTGACCAAAGCTAAGGTTTTGGATCCTACCCCACTGGCTCCTCTTCCACCCCCCATGATTCTTAGTCAGAATGAAGTTGAGCATCAAAGACATACATAAGTATTCTACTTATGGGAAGGCTATTGAGGCCATGGTGGATGGCATGATTATAGCAGGCTTGAATTTCATTGAGGAAGCCTTCAAGACCAACGAGAAGGTGATTAATCTACAACAGAGACTCACTTCCTCAATCAAAGCTATGGATAAAGAGTGAAGCTCTGGAGTAGTTGTATTACAGATCTTCGCCTAATGGGCCAAATTGATGAGAAGATCCTATTGGTCAACAATGTATTTGATGATGCCAAGAATAACTTGTCAAGGGCATGGATTTTCAGTGTCAAGTGGAAGATGAAGGTTTTGGAAGAAGCACTGGGAGAATTAAAGAATGTATGGCAGAGAAAGGAGAGTCTTTTAAAACTTTTTTCATCTTCCTTTAAAGATATCCACTACCAACTTCAAGATGAAATTTCAAGCATTCCCTTCTCTCTTCAAGAAATCAAAGCTCAGTTTAGAACATTTGTCAAGGATGACTTGTTCAGAGAGGAGTCAATTACCAAAGAGAAGATAAAGGACATTTTCTCTCTTCAATCTACCATTACCGAGGCCAATAAAGAATACATGGAGCATACCTGAATTTGATAAAGATATGGAGAAATGTCTAGGCACTTGGACTCATGCCATTTCCAACACCACAATTCCAAGAGGCATGGAAATAGTAGAAGCATTGAAGAAATTTAGATATCGGATCCTCAAATTGGTGGGCCCTCCTCAGCCATAATCGGATGTTTCTTCTTCTAGATCCTCTTTCTCTTCTTCTATTTTTAGTGCTAAGCTCCTTGTAAATTAATTAAGGATATTGTATTGTGCATTTCCTTAATTAATATTTTAGTTAAAAGAATGGTTACCAAATGTAACCAATTTGTAAGCTATATAATGAGCTCTCCATGCCATTCTAAGGGGTTGGAACTCTGATTATTTTTTAAAGTGTAAAAGAGTCAAAATCTATCAATACAAGAAGATTTCCCTTTCTATTTCTATCTGTGCTCATTCATTCCTTCTTATCTATTAAAAATTATTGAATCATTAATCCATTTTGCATTAAGAAGCTTTGTATTCTTTTGGATGTCATCTCGGAACTTCAGTGTCTGTGAAATAACATCTTATGGTTTTAATGCGAATGATTCTATTCTATACTATCCTAGTTCAACATTTATAAGGAATTATTTTGCTATCTATATTTCTTGAGAATGCTATTCTACCTTTTCCCATTCCTTAGTTCTTCTATCCTTTTGTATTGATAATCTTTCATTTAAAACACTTTCATGATATCAGAGTTCCTCTTTGAAATTAAACATTGTACATTTGTGAATAGTTTTTTTCTTTCAATAAGGGAACCTCTCCCACTAAAGAGGAGGGAATTTCTATTCCCTGACTGTTGCTTTCATTAAAGTCCTAATTTTACAACCAATAGGCTTAATGTATAATGATTTCATGTATCTCAACATCATTTAGAATTTTATTTCATATCTTCGTAAAGGCAGGAAAGATCTCTGTGTGTTGTGGAATCTCACTTTCAAGTTAGGTATAGACGTTAACCCTCAAAAGAAAAAGAAGAACAACATTAGCAGAATGGGAGGGGATTTAGTACGTATTAAACCAAGCAAGGTCCCGACGATGTCAAAAGAGGCTGAGGTTTTTCTCAAACAGTGGGATTGTTATGCTTCTTTAGCATTTTGATGGGCATGATGAAAATTTGAGTGAAGCTGTGGCAAAAACCTAGAAGGAAGGCCACGTTTGGGTTGGAAATTTCTCTTTCACCATTTCCCCCAAGCTTATTGCTAAATTTTTTGGTCTATCCATGGAAGGAAGGAGCATTTTCAAACCTAAGTCAGACTATAGCCTAGAGATTGAATGCTTCATGCAAGGTAAGGGTGTTCCTGTATCTCTCCATAATGGTTATGCTAGAGGTAATTTTCCCCATCCTTATGGGGAAATTGCTCAGTTAATTATGGCCTATATTACTCTTGAAGGGTGTTACAAAGTGATCTATGGGTACCACTTTCCCATGTTGAACCATGTTAGAAACAACAAGCCCTACAATTTCCCATATTTTTGTTCTCCTCTTTTCCAAATCTATATCTCAAGTTGAGAAAGGTACTTTCTCCTTGCCATTGCATTAAGGTCTCATTAAAGCTATGCTCATGCTAGAACTCCCCTCATTGGCAAAAATGAAAATTGGGGGCCTCTACGAGCCTAAAGAACAATTCTTGTAATGGAATTTCAAAGCCACGGATGTTAAGGTGGTTCTTGGTAGTGAGGCTTTTCCTACTAGGCCCGTGGAAAAAATAAATAGATCCCACGGAAAATGTCGGCCTCAAGAAGCAGCACAAGGAAGAGAAGGTTTCAGCTTGCTGAGAAGGTGGAAGTTATTTTGGAGTTGGAAGAGAACCATGAAGGTAAGTTTGTTCATTCTGCTCCTAGTGAAAGTTAGGAGGAAGAAGACTTGGAAGGGGATCACAGTGAGGAGATGGAAAGTAGAAAATATCCTAAAGCATCTGAGGGAAAGAGATCAAAGATCTTAGAGGAGGCTATAGAAAGCTTACATGCTCTCAAAAATGCCAAAATAAACTCTTTAATGCTCAAGACTGTGCGGTCAAATCTAATGTTTTTATGAGGGAATTTGAGAATTGCAGGTTAGATAATGACATTAATGACATAAGATTAGTATGGTGTCTATGGACTTGAGGGAATTGAATGAAAAAGTGGAGAAGTTGTCTTCTATTGTTCTGAGTGAACAATTAAAAAATGCTAATGAAAGAAGTCTGGCTATGGAAAATGAAATGCTGAAGATGAAGGAAATTATTCTTTAGATTAGAGATGTTCACATTCTCAATGTTAAAAGTACCATTCATCACCTTAAACTCCTTTTTGAGATGATCCATTCTATGGAATTAGCTAAGGAGAAAGAAAAAGAAGGAAATGGCCCCAAAGTACAAATAGCTAAACCAAACTACAAGTACTGGAAGTCCACTATAGCCAACCTTGTCAAAGAATGGGATGGATGCATGAGTACTGTGGGGGAATCAGTAAAAGAAGGATGAAGGGGTCTAATCTCCTGCATTTTGTTTTTTCTTGCTTGTTAAGAATCTATTGCTTCATAAGTTCTATGATGTTAGTTACTCTCATCAATGGGTTATCTATGTAGTTTCTTTTTAATTTTTTGAACTGTTGCTCTTTTGGTTAATGGTTGAACCCTTGGCCTTCATGGTTATCTGGTTGTAATATTTATATGGGGTAGGGTCCCCTCAAACCTCTTTTACCTCTAATAAAAAAATATTAACACCCCCTATAGGTGAATACACTAAACTAAAGCACAACCGATTGAGAAATGCATGTTTATCACTATAAGATTCACGTTCAAGCCCAAAGGTTTGGTTGTGTATATTATTTTCCCCAAAAGGGCTCTAATAACCAATTTCAAAGTTCTAAGTTAGGACGTATAAACTTAGACACATCTCATATTTACTTATCGAAATCGGCCAAGACAAAATCCCATCCCGATTTGGAAACCATATACTACAACTCAACACTCACACAGTTCCCAAAAGAAAGGATTATTAACAACTAAGGAGTTCAACTAGAGGTTTGAAGACCACAGTCTATCCAAGTAATAAAATCTCTATTCCTTTCCCAAGCAATTTATATATTCACTAGAAGAGTCAAAAGTGTTAAAAGAAACAAAAGTTGTGTATATAACTTATCCATAGTGAATAATAAAGATACACACACACACGATATATATATATATATATAAAATAAGTTGTAAGCCCAAATGAGTTTAACTTGGAACATGAATATATAGTTATTTAACCTAAAACAACCATTTAGAATTTGAACCATACATGAGAATAATAAACTAGTTTATTGAGAACATAGTACACATTTTTTTATAAATACTTCCTTCAAAATGGGTATACAAAGTAACCCAAATATCTATAACCAAAAATTTAAATCGAACTCGTAATGGGTATTTAACCCAGCTTTTAGAAGTAAAAGAATGAGTGCCCATAGTTAAGCAAATACACTATCACATAATCATTCTCGAAAGCTTCATAGGGCGTCCATAGTTAAATCTCAAACCAAGCACAACCATACAAAACTTACTATCAAGGCATATAAAAATCATATATTTACTCATGTAAGTGACACTACTGCTGTTTCTATTTTTCTCCCAAATTCATCTTAAGCACATAGAAGATAAGTTGCGAGTATTGATTACATTAAAACATTTTAATGCTATAAATAGAAAAGATGGGAATAAAATGTTTTTATGCCTGAAAATATTGCACAAATTTCCTTCAACTCTTCTCCAAGTTGGCTAAGTGAAAAACAATCTTTTCCAGCAGACTCTAGAAATTGCCTTTAAAGCTAAAGAAGATAATCGTTCTAAATTATAACAAAGACCCATCATTATTTCAACTGTTTTCATTAACATTCCCTTAAAAATTCTTTACTAACAATTTACGAAGTTTGACCAAAAATATCTTGCCATTAATACAACTTAAACATGCAAAGCCCCAAAAAGGTGAAAGAATAGCAAAATAAAGGGTGAAAACCAAAAATGCCATATTTCCCAATGCTTCCTCGAGAATATTCTCACTTCTTACAAGGACAAGTTAATGCTCATTCAATGCATGGAAGTACCACACTGCTAGTTCCACCACCAAATTTTCCCTCCTAATCTTTTAGAAACACTTAACAAATAGTCACCACCCATTTTAGTTTCCAAAGACTCTCCCATTCGATCACCACCATATAGCTGGGGAAAATAACATCAAAAGGTCAAAGACTGCTCAAAAATTAAAATAAATTTAACACGACCGACCTAATGACCTATAAAAATATTAAATATCATTCATTAAACATAACTTAGGTGGTCACAATGTGGCTCAAATAAGAAAGATTGTTAACATATGAGCTCGAGTCGGTGCTCGACCGAGCTATCACCTTTTATAATTAACATTAATCCTTCCCATATAGAAAAGGTCCTTAACATGGTCGATGACCATTATAGGGCATCAAACTTAGGATATGGTTGATAGACCATTTATTTATAAATATAGCTATATGATTTATTTCTGTTTCGATTATAATTTGATGGAATCGATATCCAGGAAAAAATAATATCCATGATCCTTATGGTCAAAGACCATGCATTTCAATTGAAATAGGAATATGGCTTAAGTCCATCAACCATTTATAATCCCCGAATACAATATAGACATGGTTATTAGTTATTTACAAACCAATGAAGCTTTGAATAGATAAATAATGACTTAACTTTACCCAGTCATCCTTACCTACCCCAATTATTAAGGGCTTTATCCTTTTAACATCTACAATTGTAATGTTATGTATATCATTAAGGGAATTTTGATCAAAATAATTTTATATGGTAATTGTAAATATAACCCGTATTGAACCATAATAATATTTATCACAACTATGAAATACATGCAAGTATGTTCAACCATCATTGCATAGCTTATAACTAGTTCATTTTTTTCAACATTTATCTGCTAATGAAATCAATCATGATTATAACAAAAAAACATAGTAGAGGTTATAATACATGAAACATGTAGAATTATAACATCAAATCATACCAAATAACATTATTGCGACTATGTATAGATCCTCCACCTTATGCAATAATTATTTCCAATTCAGAGATAATACTTTACAACTAAGTGTTTCACCTCAAAGTAATGCGATAAAACAAATAAAGGTAATGAGCGTAGGAGGAATACCTATAAACTATAGGGAGAAGGTTATGCACATTGTAGACATTGAATCAGACTGATTGTAGAGAGCTTCCCTTTGGCTAGGAGAAATGACTTGTATAAGAAACACAAAAGACCACCAATTAGTATGAAATAACAAGAGTAAGAGGATTGCCTAACAAGGATAGTCTGGGAAGCGTGACGCTTCCTTGAATGGTTGTAAATACTCTATTTAATACAACTTAATGCAAGAAGAAATGATAAACCAATGATTCCTACTGTAGTTGATAAGATTTAGGTATCTCCTATAACATACAATAAGCGAATTTAACTTAACAGGAAAGGTTAGGATTAAATCTAGATGGTTGGTTGGCTAGTTTGGGTTTGTAGATTTGATAAAGGCTATAGGTGAGGTCTGGGTAAGGTTGGGAAATGTTCCCTGAGTTTTTTAGAGGAGGTATGAGCTTGTTGTTATAGAATATATTGTCGGCTCAAATACCGAGGTCGATTAGGTGACCGATGTTGGTTGGGTGATTGGTGTCGGTAGGGGAAATTTGGTGATAATGTCAAAAACTGAGAATTGGGCACTCTCTATGATTGCATAGAGAGTGATGGGGATTTGGATAGGTTCATAAGATTTTTGTTAAGGCTCAAAGATATCTGATATGTGGGTTTGGTTAAGGTATGGAAGGTGAAATAGGTAGAAGGTTTTCCAGAGGTCTTGGGGAGTAGATTCGGGTGAGGTAGAAAGGTGGTATCTAAAGTAGATGGCTTAGTAAAACAATCTGAGCTATTAGAAATGAAAAAGAGAGATAAAACTTACTTGTTGCATGTAACCTAGAGGTGGATGGTGGTGGTGGTTGCAGAAGGTGGTGATTCAGAGTGAATATGGCAGCGGGGAGGCATGATGTTTCCCGATGCATGTGTGGTCGAGCTCAAGAACCTGTGGATGAACAAAATGATGTCTTAATGTTGAGAGGGGATGTTACCCCAAATTCACCCCTCAAGGTAAAATTGGATAACCTGCATAATTTCTTCAGGTTTGAGCAAGAAGAATTGGTTCGAGGCCCAAAAAATTGGGTCTTGGGGGTCCCTTTGGCTCTTCTCTAACTTCCCTATCCAAGGAAAAATCCAAGAAGTTAGAAAACATTGAAAAAAATCCCAAAACATGGCCTCTTTTAGCGTAGTGTGAAAAAGTGAAATTTTTTGTCCCAGGCCGCACAAGTTCACGTGAGACAATTGGGACCTGAAAACCAAAAATGGCCCCATTCCTTTGTTGTTTGGAAAAATATGTCCCAGATGGTATGTGGGACATCAAGACATCGGGACGTGCATCACCGAAATGGCTATAGGTAGTTCAAATCGGTGAAATCGGATATTTTTGTCTCGTCGCATGGTCTCGGGACACCGGGACACAAGTACGCATGGGATCTAAAATGCCAAGATAGGCAATCACAAAGGGATGCAGGAAGAGTGGAGGTCAATGGCCCCGACGACCCGGTCAATGGAGAGATAGATGAGACATCAAAAGACGAAATCGCTGCACTAAGAGGGAATTGGCAAAAGCGTAGAATGGATGCCCAGACGGCCCAAGTGCGTGTGGGACACGAGTTCGCCAAAAACCCAATTTTGCCAAAAATTCCATGGAAGGAGGCTTGCTAGTGTATCGAGTTTTTTTTTCTAGGACAACCGGGAAACCAAGACCGATTTCATTGAAATACCCACATACAAAGGTAAATTTAATGTCTGACCCTCCTGAACTTCAACGGCCATAACTTTTGACTCGGAGCTCCAATTTTCATAAAATTTGACTTTTTGGAATGAGCACAATGTTCTCTACAAAAAAAGTTGGATTTATTATTTTAGATGAGGGTAGCTATATAAAAATAAAAGAAACATATTCAGCTCCAGAAAGTAAATGCTCATCCGTTAAATGACAGTAAATGCCCGATAGACCCAAAATAGTTGCCGCACTCAGAAGGCCATAAATTTTGCATTTCTCAACGAAATCACACAAAATTTGGAATTTGATGAGGATTGTTGGTGAGTTTGTAGAAAATGTGGCTAGGTTTAGAACAATTATTTATTTGGTAGTTGGGATACAATTTGTTGGTACTCATTTCAATCTCGCCTGTTTGTTAAAAAAATTCAAATTCATTCGGTTAGAAGTATTTTCTATCTCCCTATATGGATGCATGAAAAATTTCTCCTTCATTTAGATGTCGTTGTTAGTCTTTTCCTTGGGTCATGGATCACATTGAGTCTTGGTATTATTTACAGATCTTTTCTCTGCGAGGAAAAATTTGTAATTTGGGCATCTTCCACGATTGTGCCTCCTCTGTAAATCCTGTCCGAACATTAGTGGATACGTGGTTGTCTTTAATTGGATGTAGCACGATGGGTCTATTTAGTGAACTTGTCACTTTTGTCACAATTGTAAAAAATGCCAAATTGGTTCCGTGGCCCCAATAATTTCTAATTGGCTATTCAACAATATGAAGTGGCGAAGAAAATTTCTTACTTTGACCTTGAAGATGTACACATGGCCGTTTTTTAAGTTAAAATCAGGGAGGCAGGTTACCGGAGGAATTTGGAACTTTTAGCCTTGTTTTGAAAAAAGGAATAAGGTATAAAAGTGAAGCGTGACCCCGCAAGTGCCTAGATAAAGCCATGTGTTGAGTCTACATCAAAGACGGAAGGGCAGGTCACCAAAGGTATTTTAGAAATTTCTTCTGAGTGGCATAAAATGCAAAAGGCCCCCCGGCCCACCTCAAACTAAAATATTTTCCACATGGAGGGCCCACGCCTATTTGGGGACCTACCCCTGAATTTTACTTTTGAAAGAGTGCCGAAGAGACATGTGGAGGTTTCCACTGGATCTTCCCATACTTAGACTTTTCAAGCGTCCGATGCAACTTTCTCGGACCCTAGGCACATGGCACCTTCCGCTAGCTCTTAAAAATTTTCAACAGCCAATATGAATTTTTCAAGCTGAGACATGTGGAGAGCCCGCGCTTGTTTGGGGTCTCCGCTTTTGGGCACCATATCAAAAGTGCACTAAAGAGACACGCGGAGGTTTCGCTGGCTCTGCCCATGCTTAGAATTTTTAATGGCTAGTGTAACTTTGTTAGACCATAGACATGTGGAGAGCCTACGCTCATTTGAGGTCCCACCTCTGGGTCTTACCTTTGGAGTTGCACCAAGGAGACATGTGGAGGATTCCAATGGATCTTTCCATACTTAGACTTTTCAAGCATCTAATGCAACTTTCTCGAGACCCTAGGAACGTGGCACCTTCCACTAGTTCTTAAAATTTTTCAACGACCGATACAAATTTTCCTGGGATGAGACATGTGGAGAGCCCACACTTGTTTGGGGTCTCGATTTTGGGAACCATATCAAAAGTGTGCCAAGAGACACGTGGAGGCTTTCACTGGCTTTTCTTTATATTGAGACTTTTTCAATGGCTGAAGCAACTTTCTTGGGCCCAAGGCACATGGAGAGCCTACGCTCATTTGAGGTCCCACCTCTAGACTTCATCTTTGAAGTTATGCCAAATAGACACGTGGAAGCTTCCGCTGGAATTTCCCATGCTTGGAATTTTCAGTGACCGGTGTAACTCTCTCGAGTTCTAGGCATGTGGAGGGCCCGTGCTCATTTGAGGAACCTGCCTCTGGACTTCACCTTTGCAGTTGCACCAAGGAGACACGTGGAGGATTCCACTAGCTCCTCTTTACACTTTTTGACTGGACTCGCAGCACAGATATGTGGTATAATCCATGCAAGGACACTCATTTCTGAGAGGCACGAATGCAGGTATCTATTCCTCAAGGTGTATTCTCAAAGGTGAAAAGGATTGCTTGTCAGATCAAGCCATATGGAGCCACCTAAGAATTATTAAAAAGGGGATTTCTTGCATGACAAAATAAAAGAATGATTAAAAATACTATCAAAAGTTATGACATGGCATCCTAGTCATAGTTGAGGAACTGAGAAACATGATCAGTTCATGATTTATCCACCTGGCAACAGAAAGTAAGATATTTTCAAGGGAATAAACATGATTAAACGGTATGTTGTAAAGAGGAATATTCTCTTGAATATTTAGAATTTTGGGGGAAAATTTGGGATGAGTGAGCGAGTGAAATTGTATAAATGTAATGAGAATACTCTTGTATAGGGGTTAACTTTTTTGAGAAAGTTTGAGAGAAACCATTTTCCCGAGAGACTGTCTGAGAAACCTGTTTATTTTCCTGTGTTTTAGATTTAATCACGTCAATATGGTTGCAAGTGTACAACCATTGAAAATCTATGAGATTGTTAAATAAACTCTCCCTTGCTGATGAATCTAATGAACCTTGAAATGAATTTGTGTTGATCATGAGCACAATTGTGTTTGCTCTTATTTCATAATGTTTTCAAATAGTTTTTCTTGTTCCTGTTACAATCTTATGTTGAAATCCCTTTGAATCACACAAGATCTTATCCCTGTGGTAGTATTCTGGCATTTTCAATTTCATTGTGAGAAGAGATTTCATCTTGTAATGAAATAAACAATTTAAAATCACTCTACTTTCACTAGGTAACAAATATTGTTTGTAAGTCTATGAGTGTATCTTAGGCATGATGAATTAGGGAATTTCAACATTTAATTGAGTCTTTAACATGATCCTTTATGTTGAATTCTTGAAGAGTGTATGAAACCATGCATCTCTAGGCCTCCATTGATACACACCTTCTGGTTGAAGGAATATTTTGGCTATTTTGAAGCATTTTGTCTATGAGTTTTCCAATATTTGTAAAGGTTCTCAAAGATATGGTATAATCAAATTTATCTTGCTTAAATTCCCACCAAAAATTTATCAAATGATAAATCCTACATGAACTACCCCTGTTTGTACTGTGTATCCACAAAGGTTTAACAATTTCCACTGCCAAAATATGTAGAAACAATCAGGATTCAATTATTGTCTTTAGTAACTCGAATCTTGTCTAGGAAACATCTCCACTCTCTAGTGTGAAATATTGTGAGAGTTAGATTGTGTTGTATTGATCACATTTTCTCAAGTTTTTCATGAAAATTGTGCAAAGAAGGATCTCTTGATATCCTTCACCAACACGGGCTATAGAACGGGTCCTCTCACCCTGGTTGAAGGCATGCCCTAAACTAGTGAGGGTAGATCAAACCCTCAATAAGATGCTATCCATTTCTCTAATGCATAAGTGAAAAAGAGTCAACTGAATCCCCTCCCTAGCTATAAAATGACTCATATCAAGATTTGTCTGTCTCTAAGCATCCTACCAGTTTTGTGATGTTGTTCAGTGCTCACAGGAGAATCAATTTGGATACCAACACAAAAATGAAGCATGGGTTGACATCTCTCACTACCTGCAAGTTATGGGACAGTATGGGGGCCTTTTGCAAGCAACATAACATCATTTCACTCCATTTACTACCTCTTGCAAGTGATTGAAGAACAAATTTCAGGATTTTCATTGTCCCTCTCTGTCTCTTCATAGATTTCTATAAATTGGAGTGTTGGGCTCATTATTAAGGGAGATAGTTTTGAGTAGAAAAACTCTGTCAAAAATTGTTTTGTGAAGCCAATGTTCTATAGGCCCTTGTAGTGGACTCTTTGCATGGTGATCTAGGCCCTTATCTTGTAATAGATTAGATTGTGCATACTTATGAAGTAATAGATGCAAGTTTGTGGATGTATCTTCCCATGCTGTGTTTGTTTGCATTCCTCTTGCCCCTTCAATCTTATTGCATATATATTGTGTCTATCTTATGCTGTTGTAGGGATTCATTATCATTGTGTGTGCATGAAATATTGTTGTGAATGCAGTTGCTAGATTGTGGAGAACTATTATCACCCCTTCTAGTATGTATTTTGCTCCTACTTTTCACACATTGGAAGACTATTCCCACTCTCCTTTTCTAGTGTATCACTGCTTTAGTGTAGGTTTTGTTTTCATGCATTATCTCTCCCTCATCCCTTGGAAAGTTAGATTAGGATGAGAGTTTTGCCTACATTAGAGTAGACTATGGCAAGTAGTTTAAGAGCAAGAACCAACTTTCTTAGGAGGTTTATCTCAAGTAGCAAGTCCCACAACTTGGAGATAGTACCCATGTTATCCAATCACACCATGAGATCAAGCACACACACTTGTGAAAACCATATGGTGTTGTGATTCGGTGATAAAAGGGGCTTTAGTTGGTCATAAGGTTGCAGGAGTGCTTGAACATGCAAATGCAAGAAGCGTAAGCCAATAAATCTAGATTCAAAACCTGATCAAAGAGTTAGAAACTCTTATTTAACCTAACCAATGGTGGTTAGGTGACCAACGTGATCGAGGGATAACCGACATCAGTTAAGGTGAATAAGTCCAAGTTGCCAAAAATAGCCTGATTTGAATCCTCATTCCAAGTCTCAAGTGGAGAATAATGCTTAGATAAGTAGGAGTGTTGTTGGAGAAGAAATAGGGAATTAATTTTAGGGATAGACTAAGTCCCAGTTAGTTGGGATAAGTAGGGACTTAGTCTTAGTTAATTACTAGGCTAGGAATAGGTCTTGGGTGAGGTGGCTAGGTGAGGTGTAAATCAACTTAATTAAAGTAATTAAATTAATTGATAATGTGAGGATGAATATTAATTTAATTAAAGGTGATTAAATTAATATCAATGTGGGGAAGGGGGCCATGGCTATGTGCATGTGTCAAATTGATGAGTTGAAAGGGGTTAAAGGGGTTGTGACCCAATTTTGGTGTCTACATTTGCCCCTTTTATTGGTAAACGACTCGATAAAAACATGAGGTAGGTGTTCCTAGTATGGGCAAGATTTAGGTTTCCCAAGTATGGGTGGAGGTGATCCCCCTCAAACTAAGAACTGATGAAGTGATAGACTGAGTCAATGGGTGGTTTGATAAAGTGATAAGTGATGAAAAATGAGGTATAGGTGGGGTGTAGGTAATGATGATGTTGGTGTGGGTAATAGGTAGTGGAATTTGAATGCACACACACGTATAAAATGTGACAAGGCACTAGGCTAAAGATCTTACAAACTATACTTCATGAAAGGTCGAAATGTTTATCCAAACAAGTTTGATGTGGTCCAAGTATCAAGCTATGTGATAGGGTCCTGAAACACAACTAGGTGAGGTGTAGAACGGGTAGTAGGTATGTCCTAGAGCACAAAAAGGTTAGGTCGAGATAACCATCACAAAATTTAGGCAAGGTAAGGTCAGTAGGAAAAAAAACACAAGTAGCGTCTTTGCAAGGTATAACAAGTAAGAGAATTTGAGTTTCTAAGGGGTGGGTTTTGGGTGGGGTTGAGAGGTAAGGCCATGGTATAGGAAAAAAATTTCCCCAAATGAAACAAAGGTCACATATTAGGTAATAAGGTGATAGGGTGAGCCACAAGGCTTGGGTAAGGGTGGGGTAGCAATAAAAACTACAATAGGCAATCAAATGTGATGAAATATGACACAGTGGGTTTAAGTTGGGTGACCGACACCGGTCAAAGGTAAATCGATACCGGTCAAGTGAAATTGATCTTTGGCCAAATAAGGCACAAGACCGATGTCGGTCAAGTCATATTTGGGGTAAAAAAGTAAAATCCGCATGACAAAAGTTCATTTGAGATTTTTTCCTTTCTGAAAATGATGTTTTGAGCATATTTTTCACCAAAGAATCAAGCAATAGTACGAGGAGGTTGAGTTGGCGATAGGGGAGTGGGTGGAGAGGTTGAGTGGATGGGTCCATGAGATCTTTTGGAGTGATTTGATTGGTTGGAGGTGGAAAGAGTGATTTGAGCTATGGTAGAGGCAAGAGAAGGTGTAGGAGGACCTCCGGCAGAGATCGGACATCCCGCTTTGAAGAGACAATACCACGTAGAAGAAGGCTCACTCGAATTTGTGTTTAGTGAATTAAAATTAAAATAAAAATGAAAGAATTAGGTTTTAATTTTGGTTTGGAAATTTGGGTAAAAATGTTAGGGTAAATAGTAATTTTTCCTAGTATTTTTATCAAGTTACTATAGGTAACTATGGTAAATAGGTTAATTAGTTACATTGTTATATGGTTATATTACTTAACCATAGTATTTATTTATTTGGTGTAACTATATGCCTGTTGTATTTAGTTTTGTTATGATTCCCAGATGGTATTTTGGAAGCTTGTGTATTAAGGAATATTGTTGAACTGTGTAACATATTTATTATTTGTATCTAGTACTGTCTAATACATACATATATATGTAAACTTGCACCTATGTATTTTGGTTGATTCCATTGATTAATATATTTTACAAAGCTTCGCTTCTATTGCTCAATTCACATTTGGTACCAAACCGAGAATCGGACTTATGAAGGAGTGGAAAGAGAGAGCAGAAAAGATAGAGGAGATTGGAGAAGTGTTGGAGCAATTGAGAGCCCGCACAACCTCCTATAACCTCCGAGCCCCATCCCTGCCTCCCCACATCCTCATGTTCATTCCAGGTGTTTGGAACACAATTTATTTTGCACCGGTAAATTAAATATTAAATATTAAATTTGGAACACAAATTTGCTGCAGTATATGATTTTTTTATCCCCACTGGGGTTTTATCTCTAAATTTAGAGGTTCATTTTAATGTCTGCTACATTTAGAGGGGACTCTCAAATTTAGAGGTGTCTTCCCTTGTCAAGCTGATTTTCTCATTCAAGGTGTGTTGCTTATAAAAGCTAAGTGTTCTTTATTTTTCCGAGCACAAACCAAGCCCCTGGGTGAGTCATTGTGTAGAGGATTCGAGCTCCTAACACCGCCAAGTTGAGGACGATCCCTCCTCCCTTTCAACATTGTTTTTCTAAGATTTGTTCAAACAACGCTAACCGAAGTTGAGGATGAGCCTATTCTCGCATTGTTGAAACCAAGCCCACCTTTGTATCCAGTCCTCCCAACATCTCAACCGAGTGAGAACGTTGAAATTACGAGCTCAAAGCATGACCGGGAAAACTAGTGACAAAGTAGTCGGGAGGCATTCTCCATGGCTGAGTTGGAGGGGACTCCATAGAATGAGAAATCCTTTGTTTTTAAGTGGCTTTCTCCATAGGCCCGAGCCGCCGACACCCTACTAACAATGACCTACACAATCTTCACACCGAGCTCTCCTCCTTCCATTCGAGTCGCCCTAGCTCCACCTCCACACGACCCTACAAACAAAGAAAGAAATGATCGAGGAATCTTTCTCCTCCATGAACATGACCTACACAAAATGGAAAAAAGTGGCAGCAACATCCAAAAAGGAGGAGAAACAAATAAAAAGAAGGAAAAGAGATGAAATAGCTCAGATCCTAAAATTTTGGGAACCCTAAACCAAGTTATCCAAACTCACACCCACCTGGACCTCCACCTCTGCTACGTGGTCTCCACTTGAGCTAGGTCGTCATTTTTGAAAGGTGAGTCAAATTTCATCATTCTTAAATTTAATTTGCTTCAATTTACTAAGCAAAAAGCACAAGCAACCAAGGTGGATAGAGGGAATGACTTGGGGTTAGAAGGTTTGGGGTTCAAACCCCACCTCCAATATAAAAAGTTTACATTTTGAAACTTAGCGGCCAAAATAGTGAAACCACCAAGATTGGAGGTGAATTTGGTAGAAAAACCACCTCTAAATTGCTAGTTACAACTAAACAACCTCTAAATATTTTAGTGAGAAAAACCCTAAGTTAGGGCAATTTTGTTTTCCTAATAGGCTTGATTTTTGATTTCGGACAACATTTGCGAAAGGAAGAATGACTATAAACTTCATTTTGAATTAATTTTTAATGAAGTTTTGCAAAAAGGGTCATTTTGGGCTCTGGAGGCCACCAAGGTCCGCAAAACAAATTTTTTTGCTTGCCATTCAATTTTTCTAAATTTTTGAATGTAATTGCATGCTTCAATATATTGTACTAATTTACAGGTTGCCATAGTCAACCGCAAATATTGTAACTGCTTAGAAACTGGTAGAGAATTGTAATACAAAACAATAAAATTTGGTTCTAAAACACTCAAGAGATCCTAGATCTCATTCCCAATGTTTGGTATATACGGTGCCTCTGGGAAGCACTTATGGGTAAATCCTTCGTGAATACTAATGTACTTAATGCCTAATATAGCTATAACAACATCGTTTGGGCATCGAACCTTTAAATCGAAGGAGAGTAATAAGGTCACATTGCACACACTATGAGCCATCCCATCCGTCTGTGAATGATTACATGACATAAATCTGGATTGAGAAATTATCCGAGTATATAGAAAAGTTACATGCGCATATGAGGATATTTATTTGAGCCAGTGTTAATAATCACATGCACCCTTTCAAGACTATCTTAGTACCATATATCAAAATATTTCACGTACTTTAATGCCTCTCTTTACTACCGCCGGGTATATAGAAAGGGTGAACTTCTTCCACATACCACCGGTATATCAGAAGAGCGTGTATATAGAAAGGTTTGGTATATCGGATTGATGGTATATAGATTGGGAGACCTTATACCTAGAGTGATAAGAGCCAAACCCTGTCAGTGATTTCTGCAAAATGGGCACCAATGCCCCCAAATGTTTTCTTCTAGATTCACAACTACTCAAAGGAAACAACTATGCTACATGGAAGACAAAAATAAAGACACAACTTGAGTTTGAAGAGATCTAGACTGTTGTGAATGGTACTCCGCCGATCAACTATTGATACAACACAACAACGATAGTTTGATAAAGCATATAAGAATTCCAAACTCATCATCTTGTTTGGAGTTTCGATGATGTGAAACCCCACATTCAAGATGCCAAAACAACCAAATAAACATGGGATAAATTATCCACAGTATATGAGCCCAAAACAAGAATGTCATACTAAATTTACAGAGTCAGTTACATACATTGAAGTTCAAGCCAGAATGAGAAAATTGAAGCTTTCTTAAGAAGAGTTGCATAGTTGAGGGCTTCACTTATAGCCCTGGGATAATCGGTCACAGATGATGCTCTTGTTTCCATTGTTCTAAGAGCACTCCCCTCTTCTTACCGCATTTTTGTCACAACACTAAACGTGTCAGATACGACAGTTAGTTTTGACAAAATGGTAAACCTACTACAACAAGAGGAAGCCATGCACAATAAGGATGATGAAGAGGAGAAGACACTTTCTTCACATCAAAAATGGAAAGGAAAAGGTAAAGGAAAACCTAACTCCTATCAAAAGTCCCAACATCAGAATCAGTATCATGGGGACAAACAATAGAAGAAACAATGTCCAATTTGTAAAAGAGGACATGACTTAAAATATTGTTGGTACAATACTTACAAGAAAGTTTTGTCAAGTAACTCTGGACCTCCATGAAAACAATCTCACAAGGGACATTCAAACTACAATCAAGGGCGAAAAATGGGAACCGAAAAGAAGACCCCATCAAGAAGTGAAATATTGCCAAGCAAGAACATTCAGATAATGAAGACTTCTTATACACTCGCTAAATCAAGTGAACCATCCACGTCATCTCGTGATGTATGGTATGTTGATTCAGAGCCACTCGATACATAACAAACCACAGAGAATGGTTTACCTCAATGAGGACACACCTTCAAAAACCATGTTTTTATTGGGCGATGATTCTTAATATACATTTAAGGGGATTGGGAACATTTCTCTACCCCTGGTTCATGGAACTATAGACTATCGATGTCTTATATGTACAGGTTGTGACAAAGAATATTCTTTGATTAGTCAAATCCTTGATCACAACCTAAAAATTGAATTTGATACTCATTCTGGAAAGAAAATGTATTTAATTCGAGAAAAATCATGAGGCTCGAAAATAGCTGTAAAAGCCTCCAATGTGGGATGCATGTTCCAACTTTATTTTGACCACAAAGATGATCAAGCAATTGTGGCTAAGAACTCTACCTCAACAAAGTTGTGGCATCAGACTTACGAAAGAGCAACAAATGTGGGACAAGAAGTCCCTCCTCTTTAATGGGAGAGGTTCCCTTATTCAGAAACGAACCTATTTACAAATATACAAAACATGATTTTCTGGTTGAACTTAGATATTACGAAAGTGTTTTCTATAAAGATCATCAATTACAAAAGGACTGAGGAATGAGAATATGAGAATGAGTAGAAAGGCAACATGCAGAATTATAGATAACAGAGTAATTCTTTATGTATGTGAAGTTACAGTGAATTGAAACAAGATCATTTGTATCATATAAATAAGATGGAATTTAAAGACACAAAGTTCTGTAAATAACATCTGCCAGAACACAAAGTTTCTTGACATAACACAGACAAATGATCTTCACAAAATTAAATGAAAGCTTGGGGATAAAAGAGATCAGATAGACAAAGAATGAAAAGCCCTTCTGTATTGATTTCTTTATGATCTATTTACACTTTCAGAAAATAAGCCAAGTTCTTCCTCTTTTCAAAATGGTGTGGAGAGGCCATTATATAGCTTACAAATCAGTTACTCTTTGTAACCACTTCTTTTAACTAAAGATTAGTTAAGGATTGCCAATCGCAATACCTCAACTTATTACAATGAATCCGAGAAAAAGAATTAGAAAAGAAGAGAAGAATAAGGAGAAGAAGACAGGTGGTTATGAATGGGAGGGACCCACTGACTTCAAAATTCGCTGCCTGAATCTCTTCAATGCCTCGGCTATGTCTCTGCCACGGGACCGACATGTGTTGGCCGTCAGAGATCGAGCCCAAAATCCGAGGCACTTCTCCATTTCCTTATCAAACTCGACATGAGTATGATAGTCTTTATTTGCTTCTTCAATGGCAGAGATCAAGAGAGCAGATCTCCTTCATTTTCTCTTTGGAAATGGAGCTTTCCTTGAATAGATTATCTTTGACAAAAGCTCTGAATTGAGCTTTGATTTCTTGCAAGGAAAGAGGCACACCAGAAGTTTCATCCTGAAGATGACAATGTATATCTTTGAAAGTAGATACAACCAGTGTCTTGAAAGCCTCACCCTTCTGCCAGCTATTCTTCAGCTCTCCCAAAGCCTCCTCCAAGACTTTGATCTTCCACTCCACGCTGTAAACCTAGGACTTTGACAGATTATCCTTTGCATCATCAAAAACCTTATTCACCAATAAAATGTTCTCATCTGTCTGTCCCATGAGACGGAGGTCTACTATGCAACTGCTCCAGAGTTTGAGCTCTTTATCTATGATCCCGATAGTGGAGGAGAGCTTTTTGCAAATTGTTCACCTTTCCGTGGAGTTTGAAAGCTTCATCGATGAAGTTCAATCCTGCAACAAGCATATCTTCCACCATGGCCTCCATAGCTCTGCCATAGATGGAATACTTGTGCATGTCTTTGATACTCTGTACTTCATCTTGGCTCAAAATTACAGGTGGCGGAAGGGTAGTCAATGGGGTAGGGTCCAAAACTTTGTCCTTAGACAAAAGAGATTTGATAAAACCTGTGAGAATCTGGGCTTGTTCCTCCAACTGTTCAATAGTTTGCTGCCCTTTCTCTACCCTCCCAATGACTCTTGTGACCATTTCCGGAGGTTATGGATCTCACCTTCGTGGAGTAGACTCTCCCATGGAATCCTTGAGAGAGTTCTAGGTCGATGCCCGTAAGTCCCGCTCTCGATTTATCTACTGTAGGCTTAGCAATCTCCAAGAATTGCTGACCCTGAGCATCAGACACTATCCTGGAGGTGATTCTGGCTTTTTGGTGAGAAGGAGTAGTGCCTAACAAGGCTGCCACAACATCAAAATTTGGCCCTGAGCTCCGAGAGGAAGATTTCCTCTTCCTACTATCAACAAAAGGTTGCACCCATGCAAAAGAGGAAGAGGAAGCAGCAGGAGGGGCAAGAGGACCAAGAGACAGAGAGCTCATGACACTCAAGGTTTGCACAGCTGTTGTCTCAAGTTGAGATGTGAGTGGGGCGCTTGAGACAATTGCTGCAGAGGAATCAATAGCACTTGGAAGTTTCAATGCTCTGGACTTCCTTATCTTTATCCGTTGGAGCTTTAGGAGCATTTGTAGGGGCTGGCACTTCACTCTCTTCACTTTCACTGAGAACAATGATGTTCTCTGGTCCCAAAGGCACTTCTACCTGCTTTCTTTGAGGATCTTTTTCCACAGGCTCCTTCTTAACCTCTTTGAATTTCTTCTGGTATACTTGAGTGGATGAAGAAGGAGTGGAAGCTGCAGGTCCTTGCATTGATGAGGCAGGAGGGGTTTGCACGTGTGTGTATGATATGGGAGTCGATGCTTCCTCCTGGTGTTGAAACATCCTTAGAGGAGGATTCTCCGAGTGCCTTCTAAGCTCTCGAACTTTCCTATCAAACCGCACCTTAGTCCCGACTAAGACTCGGAGCTAGGATCTCGCCAGATCATCATCTTTCTTCTTGTTCCAATCCAAGTCCTCCAAGGAGTGTGCTTAACCACATTGTCATACTCATATGAGTATAGATCGAGTTGTCATCCCGGAGTCCTTCAGAACTTGGTACAAGCCGAGTTCTGGATCAATGCAGAGAGAACCCGCCATAATGCCTCCTTCTAGCCTCAAAATCATCTCACATACCAGCCCAATAGTCTTCTATATCTACCCTATGATGATAGATTATCTTGATGTTCTGCTTCAATGAACTTCTTCAAGTCAAGCAAGTTCTGGCTTGAAGAAATGAAAAGTGATGGGAACCAGTGGCTCTTTCTATATTCTCATGTGCATCCAGTGGCTATTTTACAAGTGTAATTTCCCAAAGAGATGGGAAAGTGCAAACCAAGAATCTTCTTGTCTCTCGCAGTGTCTGTGTAATTTGTCTAACTCGCCCGCATACTTCTATCAAAGCCATCTTATCACCGCAGTAACATGGGAAGCCTCGAGGGGTGCTCTCATAGCCAAGAAGCCCGATATAGGAGAATTTTTCTGAATTGATAAAATAGGCACCGTAGTGTGATATCAGGTTCATGGCTTCATCACAAAACCTTCTAAAGCAGTTGTCACCTTCAAGCAGCCTGACCACGTACATGGTGAAAGCATCATTTACCCTTCGAAATTGTGATTGCTGGTCTCTAGGGTGAATGGGTAAGTAGAGGCATATATAGGATCATCCTGTGGGCATCAATGTAAGAAAACCAAACCATTGCCTTGATGCCGCTAGAGTATACATCGTGTACGAAGTCATGTAGAACTTCTTCGTTTTTGTGTACATTCGACATACCTGCTCCGCCAAGTTCATGCCGATGATTTCACGCCAGCTTGATATTTTGAGTTCCTCGCACACCATGCCGATGAGCGGGCACATCCGTAAATGGAATTCATTAGTAGAGGGTAAGCCCATAACCCGAGCTAGTAGGATTATAAAATCCGACAATTCTTCATTGAAATCAGCCCGGAAAAGAGTCTTGATAGACGAGATGCTCCTCTTAGGGTTCTTTAGCCAGACTTCGCCACCCGCGCCTTGTATTTGTTCTTTGCCTTGATCGAACAGGCCTCGTGCTTGATTCTCGGGAAACAACTATGGCATTATCCATTTCTGGAATCCTAGTGTAGTGCTAATGGTGGCAAAGATCTAGTTTTGGCGATGAGTTCCCGTGTACGTTGGTCAATTCGCTCAATCAGTGGTCGGAAGTGAGCTCCGCATGAAAGCACCGTATCAGACAAGACATTGCACCGAGATTGGGAAACCTCCAACGAAAGCCAAAACCTGTCGTGAATCATCTCGCGCCATTGGTGTAGGGTTTGCAGATCGCCATCCTTGCCCAAAAATCGCCAAAGTCAAGATGACGAGCTTCACTGTCCCCAATATTGGGAACGACAGACTCTAGTGGTGAGATTTGTTCCTGTCCCTGAAATTTGATCTTCATATTGATAGTAATTCGGAGGGCAGAGCCGCAAGCTAGACTCGGGAAGGAATTACAGAGGGAAGGGATACACGCGCAGGAATTTAGATTGCAAGGGTTCGAGCAAAGGATAGCATGGAAGCAGTGTGAAAAATGCATAGGGGGTCGCTTGTTATATAGCCGATTAGGAGAGAGAAAGATAATGAATGCGCATTTAATACATACCTACCAATTTGAATAAGCAAGATATTCGGGTAGAGCGGGAAAAATAAGCACAAATGGCACTTGGTTCATTTGGGACATGTGAGATGCGAATGCGTGAAACACGCGGCTCGGCCGATTCGGGCGAAGCGGGGAAAAGACGCACAAATGCCTTTTGGGACATGTGGGACAAAAGTGCGTGAAAAGCACGCGACTCGGCCGGATCGGATGAAAATGTGACAACGGGTCCGGGCGAACTTGGGACATTTGGGACGTGAAAGTGTGAAGTACGTGGTTCGGGATTCGCCAAAATGGAACAACTTGCCCAATCAACTTGGGACAATGGAAAAATGGAACAACTTGCCCAATTGAACTTGGGACATTTGGGACAAGAAGTTCCGATGGGCCCAAAAAAGACAAACTTCGGGGAAACCGGCCGATCGGGGAACAGAGGGCCCAATTGAACTTGGGACACGCGGGACAAAAATGTCCGACAGGCCCGAAAAACACACAAAATGACCCAAAAATGTAGATTTTCTCAATTTCTCGACTTTTAACATTGAGTACAACAGAGAAGACACTTAAACTCAAAATTTTAAAATTTTCACTTCTTAAGAGCAGGGAATTTTGAGTGGACAACAGCTGGCTCCTTCTGGGGATGACTTGGCATAAATTCAAGGAATGAGACAAGGTAAGAACTTAGACAAACTCAGGGAAGTAGACCAGTACCTTATCCATTGGGCCACGGAGTCAAAAAGCAAACCAATACAGAGGACAACACACCAAAACAAAAAGGAAAGAAAAACAAAACGCTGTACAGAATATACAAAGGACTCCCTAATCACCTATGACTTGAACAATTTAAGGTACTGCCCACTATAAGGAAGTGGGAGAGGAGAACCATCCATGTAATCAAGATAAAAAGAATTCTTACCAAAGAAAGTGTCCGATCTTGAAAGGTCCGAGCCAAAGGGAATCAAACTTGCCATGGCCGCCACGAGGTTCATGCCTTTATCCCATAACAAAACAAAGTTGTCTCCAACTTGGAAATCTCTCGAACCTCGGCTTTCTTATCAAACAGACCTTTACCTTCTATTGGTGAACAGATATCCTATCAGCAACCTCCAATCTATTCTCATTCAATTTGTGAAGGTACATAATTCTCTTATCCAAAGCATCACTGAAACTAGTATCTTCAATGGCCTTCATTAGATGCAAGGTCGGGCACTCCATCAGCATCGGCAATTGAGCTTCTACTCCATATACCACTTGAAAAGGAGACATTCCAATAGCTCTCTTTGGTGTAATCCTGTCTGCCCAAAGAGCATCATAGAGCTTCTTGTGCTAGTTTTGTTGAGACTCATTGACTAATTTCCTTATAATAGTCACCAAATTTTTATTAGTGGATTCTGCTTGCCCATTTCCCTGAGGATAGTAATCTGAGGAGTGAGCCAAAGAGATGCCATACCCATAGCAAAAATCCATTATCTCGGTTGAAGAGAAATTCGAAGCATTATCTGTCACAATCTTGTTAGGTACACCATACCTTACCAAGATGTTCTCTTTGATGAAGCTGCACACCACTTCAGAAGTAGTACTCTTAACTGGAATAGCTTCTACCCATTTGGTGAAATAATCCATGGTAGTTAATACATGAGTATGACCAGCACTAGAAGTGGGATTAAGTGTTCCAATGAAGTCCAAACCCCACTGTTGAAAAGGTTCTTCAATTACAACTGGCTTAAGAGGCAAAGAGGCCAATTTGGGTCTTCCCACGAAGGTCTGACAAGCCTCACATTTATCAACCCACTTGGATGCATCTCTGAACAAGGAAGGCCAATAATATCCTCCACGAAGTATCTTATGAGCAGTGACCATTGATGAATAGTGCCCTCCACATGCCTGATCATGAAAAGCTGAGAGTAACTTTTTCTGCTGTTCCTTGTCCACACATTTCAAAAACCTTCCATCTAACCCACGTTTGAACAAGGCGTTTTCCCACAACACATATTGACCGACCTTAGTTTAACAAACTCTTTCTTTGGTAGTTAAATGAGAGGGGCATTCTCCATAGGTGAGAAAATGAGTGATATCAAGCATACCATTCATCAACCGAGCTAAGAAACAGTAATGGTAGGAAGGCCAACTTTATCCTCCAAGAACTCATGTCTAGCTCCTTCAAAGAATGAGCTCACAAAGGCCTTTTCCATGAACAAGCTTGGTCGGTTTGATGTCAATATCATATTCTTGGACCTTAAGCAACCCAGCTTCCTCTCTTGGATCCAAATTCTGTTGTGTGAGAATTGACTTAACAAGCAGATATCTGGAACCAACACCATGGAATGAGAGTTGAGGATGTAAAAACGAAATCGCTAACAAACTTTAACCACTGCAAAAGCATGTTTTTCCATCATGGTGTATTTTAACTCATGATCTTTCAAAATATAGCTCATGAATGCAATTGGGAGTTCATGCTCATTAGAGTCTTCTTGAGTCAAAACAAGCAGCCAAGGTATTATCTGTGGCATAGCAATAGATAATAAAATCTTTGCTGAAATCAGGACATGCTAAAACAGGAGTTTTAGCAATAGCTCTTTTAATACCTTCAAAGGATTCCTTTCCTTCAGAAGACCAACCAAACATTTGTTTGCCTTTCATCATTTGGGAAATATTCAAAGTTAACTCTGCAAAATCAGGGATGAACCTTCTTAAAAAATTGATCTTACCAAAGAAAGAGTGCACGCCCTTTTTGCTGGTTGGGAGAGGAATTTGCTGGATAGCTTGAACTCGCTCAGGATCAATCTTAATACCATCTTTGGAGACGATGTGCCCTAATAATTTCCCCTCTGTGACACAAAAGACAGATTTTTTAGGATTCAAAGAAATCCCATGTTCTCTACATCTTAGCAGAACTGTCTCCAGGTGGTCAAAATGATCCGCCCTTGTTTTAGAAAACACAGTCAAGTCATCAAGGTATATGACAATACACTTCCCTTTCAAACTTCCAAAGGCTAGATCCATAGCTCTCTGAAAAGTGGCACCAGCATTAATGAGCCCAAAAGGCATTCTCTTGTAAGCAAAGGTACCCCAAGGAGTAGTGAAAGTTGTTTTGTGTTGATCTGCAGTATCAACCTCTACCTGATTATATCCCGAGAATCCATCAAGCATAGATAACATTTCAGATCCTGTTACTACTTGCAAGACCTGATCCATCATAGGCAAAGGATAATTATCTTTCAAGGAAGCCTGATTCAGATTCCTGAAATCAACACAGATGCGGATCTCACCATTTTTCTTCCTAACAGGCACAATATTGGCAATCCATGTTGAATGGTGAATGGGAAAAATGATTTTGGCCTTCAACAACTTTTGTATTTCTTGAAAGATGGTGTCAGCTATTTTGGGGTCATATTGCTGCTTTCGCTTTTTTAAAAGGCTTAATTCCTAGTTTGAGAGGAATAAAATGTTGCATATCTTTTGGTTTGAAAGCTTTTAAATCTTCATAAGAGTAAGCAAGAACATCCTTATACCTCTTTAAAAGATCAATTGCTTTTTTTCTCTCATCTGCTGTGCAACATTTTCCAATGTTCACGAGCTTAGGATCAGTAGAACTCCCAATATTAATTTTGTCATACTCAGATGATTGTTGAGGTCCAGAGAAGCTCTAGACTTTACATACCTGTCATGTTTATCAAATAGTTCCTCTAAACTCACCAATCCTTTAGGAATCTTGTTTCCTTTGAGTTTGATGCATCCATCCTGATCCGTTTCTTCTCCTTGGGTGACTGCTTTGTCAAAGGGCACATTTTCACGAGGTAGGTTGTCACTTCCTTCAAAATACAGCTATTCAAAATTACCCTTGAGTTCTAAGAAAGAAAGCAAGTGTTGATCATCATTGAAAACTTGCCAGTTATTTGTATTATCAGGTACACTAGGTCGATGGACCATCTCAATGGTGAACTTATCTTGAGAGAAGTCAGGATGAGGAATCAGTAGTGACCCTGAGACTGCTAGTGAATCAGCCCTGCTATTCTTCTCCCTAGGTATTGCTTCGATGGAGAAAGCATCAAGAAATTCAATGGAATCCCAAACCTGATTCCGGTAATGTTTCAACCTTCCATTTTTTACCTGGAAAAGGTTTCTAACTTGCTTTACAATCAATTCCGCATCACCACGAGCCAGAAGATTCTTTACACCTTGTTCTTTGGCCACTTACCCAAGAATGAGAGCCTCATACTCTGCTGTATTATTAGTATTTTGAACCGCAACTTGAATGAAAAAGGATGAAGGCTTCCTTCAGTGACACCAAAGAGGACACCAGCTCCGTAACTACCGAGGAACAACTTCCATCAAACTCTAAAATCCAAACACCATTAGGATCTTTAGGTGACACTTTGGGGAGTTGAATTTCATCAGGGGACATCATCATGTAGTTACCATGCCCCATATCCTCATAGAGTATTTGTGCTTTAGGATCATCCGTTTTTTGTACAATATACTCAAGACTGCTTCTTAGGAAGCAACTTCTTCATTTGCCCATTAACAGGTACGAGTGCATGTGACCAATCCATTTGAATTTCTCCACCCACATCCTTACAGAAGTTCCTACTTAGCAACATCCCGTATGAAGGAGGAATATCTGCTACTAAGATGGTAGCCAAAACTCTCTTCTCAGGAAAAGCAGCAAAAGCCACTTGTGCATCTTTAATTCTTCCGACCAGGGGCACTTCCTTACTCTCCATAGAGTAACAAGATCCATAAGTGCGTGTGAGGGTCAAGCCTAAGGCATGAGCTACTTTAGTAGGCATCACATTGTCTGAGGCTCCTGAGTCTATGACACAATTACTGAGCCTATGGCCAGCTATAAGAAGTGTTACATAAAATGGTTTGATTTTGTCATTAGGTGAGGTGACAGCAGCTACCAGACTAGGCTGTGGTGTAGAAGAAGGAGTGGGTAAAAGGCCTTTAGAGGTGGTTTTAGAATGGGAATTGACAAAGTGAATCATTTTAGCAAAAGCTTTGGGATGGGTTTGATAATACTCAGCCTCTGAGATTTGAACCTTAGTCTTTTTCAGGTGATCAATAATATCAAAAGACCTAGAAGTGGACGGGCCATCATCACTTGAGATCCTAGGTTTATCAACTTTAGGGGAAAAAGAAGTAACTTTAATAGCAGAAGGATTGACAGACTCACCTTTGGTGTAGATGAAACGGGATAGAGATCCTCTTTTGCAATTACTGGGATAGTTGTTTCGGCTGCTCCTTAGATTTCTTAGGGGGCTGCATCACTTTCTCCCTCTGATTTGTCTGCTCTCGAGTCATGACAGTGAATGATTCACTATTCATGTCCGCTACTACTTCATCATAATCATCTCCATCATCAATGCCCTCAGTGGTGAAGAAATTAACTCGAGATCCCTCAAGTTCATCTGCTTCATCATCAACTTCTTCCACAAATTCCTCGCAAGCTTCATTATCCTCATCATCATCCGGTTCCTCAACTTCACAAGTTCAGATTGACAGAACTTTAACAGAGGTCCTTCAAGTGCTAATCTTGTTTGAGAAGCAAGCAAATGATTTCTGGGCTGAAAATTCCTCCTTGGAACGTCTGCATAGGGAGCATGCTGAGCCAATTGTTTCTTTATGGCAATGAGATCATTCACAAGTTTTTGAACCAATGGATCAGTATTAGGTCCAGGGGTGGAAGAGGAGGAAGAAGAAGACTTAGATTTGGAAGGGTCTCTCCTCAACTTCCCTGACATGATTAAATCATCCTCGACACTAACAACAAGAGTTTGATCTTCACCAATGTCATGAGATTAGCCCTTCTTAGCGCATAACTAACTTCAAGCGATTGGGCATTTAGGAAGAAACATTTTTGGATTTGATCAACAGGTCGAGTATTTGGTGGAATTTTATTAATCAACCTATGAATCGGGCCACAAATTCTCTCATGGGCTCTAGTGAATCTTTCTTTATCTCGAGAGATTTGGGCTAGCAAGGCATGCACATCTTCGCTGGTTTGAAACGGTTTTCAAACCTAGTTCTCATGGTGTCCTGCCTAGTGATAAGCACCAAATGGAAGGTGATAGAACCAATCAGCAGCATTATCTTGTAAAGTCTCAACGAATAAGCCTCACGGAGACGTCTTCATGTTCAACTCCCGTAACTCCACATGCAACTATGAAGGCTGTGATGTGTTCATTCAGATGCACTTTACCATCGCCTTTGAATTTAGGGAAGTTCTTCCTGCTACTCTCTGGGTAACTCATGCAAAGGCCGAGGAAGGGCAAGGGGCCCGACACGATGACCCCAGTGGCAATGGTACCGCCATTCTTGGAAAAATGGCTTGAGAGGAACGCAACACCAAAGCAAGAATCAAAGCTCTCAAGATTAGGACTAGTTGGCTCAAGGAATACCACCCGTAGGAATTTCTATCTTGAATAGGTGGAGTGCTTGTCGAACGAGTCTTTCTATTTCTTGTCAAGGGAAAGGAAAACCCCGCGCTCCAAAAAAAGAAACCGAGAATCTTCAATACCAAGGGCCCTTCTCCATCGAGTAAAACACGGAGTCACCAGATCAAAGGATGATCAAAAATTATAGAATTGGAATATGATTTTCCCCAGCGGAGTCGCCAAAAATTGTTGGTCGTCAAATAGGACTTTACGAAGAGCAACAATCAGGGGACAAGAAGTCCCTCCTCTTTAATGGGAGAGGTTCCCTTATTCAGAAACGAACCTATTTACAAATATACAAAACATGATTTTCTGGTTGAACTTGGATATTACGAAAGTGTTTTCTATAAAGATCATCAATTACAAAAGGACTGAGGAATGAGAATACGAGAATGAGCAGAAAGGCAACATGCATAATTATAGATAACAGAGTAATTCTTTATGTATGCAAAGTTACAGTGAATTGAAACAAGATCATTTGTATCATATAAATAAGATGGAATTTAAAGACACAAAGTTCTGTAAATAACATCTGCAAGAACACAAAGTTTCTTGACATAACACAGACAAATGATCTTCACAAAATTAAATGAAAGCTTGGGGATAAAAGAGATCAGATAGACAAAGAATGAAAAGCCCTTCTGTATTGATTTCTTTATGATCTATTTACACTTTCAGAAAATAAGCCAAGTTCTTCCTCCTTTTTCAAAATGGCGTGGAGAGGCCATTATATAGCTTACAAATCAGTTACTCTTTGTAACCACTTCTTTTAACTAAAGATTAGTTAAGGATTTCCAATCGCAATACCTCAACTTATTACAATGAATCCGAGAAAAAGAATTAGAAAAGAAGAGAAGAATAAGGAGAAGAAGACAGGTGGTTATGAATGGGAGGGACCCACTGACTTCAAAATTCACTGCCTGAATCTCTTCAATGCCTCGGCTATGTCTCTGCCACGAGGGACTGACGTGTTGGCTGTAGACTGAGCCCAAAATCCGAGGCACTTCTCCATTTCCTTATCAAACTCGACATGAGTATGATAGTCTTTATTTGCTTCTTCAATGGTAGATCAAGAGAGCAGATCTCCTTCATTTTCTCTTGGAAATGGAGCTTTCCTGAATAGATTATCTTTGACAAAAGCTCTGAATTGAGCTTTGATTTCTTGCAGGAAAGAGGAGAAGTTTCATCCTGAAGATGACAATGTATATCTTTGAAAGCAGATACAACCAGTGTCTTGAAAGCCTCACCCTTCTGCCAGCTATTCTTCAGCTCTCCCAAAGCCTCCTCCAAGACTTTGATCTTCCACTCCACGCTGTAAACCTAGGACTTTGACAGATTATCCTTTGCATCATCAAAAACCTTATTCGCCAATAAAATGTTCTCATCTGTCTGTCCCATGAGACGGAGGTCTACTATGCAACTGCTCCAGAGTTTGAGCTCTTTATCTATGATCCCGATAGTGGAGGAGAGCTTCTGTTGCAAATTGTTCACCTTTCCGTGGAGTTTGAAAGCTTCATCGATGAAGTTCAATCCTGCAACAAGCATATCTTCCACCATGGCCTCCATAGCTCTGCCATAGATGGAATACTTGTGCATGTCTTTGATACTCTGTACTTCATCTTGGCTCAAAATTACAGGTGGTGGAAGGGTAGTCAATGGGGTAGGGTCCAAAACTTTGTCCTTAGACAAAAGAGATTTGATAAAACCAGTGAGAATCTGGGCTTGTTCCTCCAACTGTTCAATAGTTTGCTGCCCTTTCTCTACCCTCCCAATGACTCTTGTGACCGTTTCCTAGAGGTTATGGATCTCACCTTCAGGAGTAGACTCTCCCATTGGAATCCTTGAGAGTTCTAGGTCAGATGCCTGTAAGTCCTGCTCTGATTTATCTACTGTAGGCTTAGCAATCTCCAGGAATTGCTGACCCTGAGCATCAGACACTATCCTGGAGGTGATTCTGGATTTTTTGGCGTGAGAAGGAGTAGTGCCTAACAAGGCTGCCACAGCATCAAAATTTGGCCCTGAGCTCCGAGAGGAAGATTTCCTCTTCCTACTGTCAACAAAAGGTTGCACCCATGCAAAAGAGGAAGAGGAAGCAGCAGGAGGGGCAAGAGGACCAAGAGACAGAGAGCTCATGATGCTCAAGGTTTACACAGCTGTTGTCTCAAGTTGAGATGTGAGTGGGGCGCTTGAGACAATTGTGTGCAGAGGAATCAATAGCACTTGGAAGTTCAGTGCTCTGGACTTCCTTATCTTTATCCGTTGGAGCTTCAGGAGCATTTGTAGGGGCTGGCACTTCACTCTCTTCACTTTCACTGAGAACAATGATGTTCTCTGGTCCCAAAGGCACTTCTACCTACTTTCTTTGAGGATATTTTCCACAGGCTCCTTCTTAACCTCTTTGAATTTCTTTTGGTATACTTGAGTGGATGAAGAAGGAGTGGAAGCCGCAGTCCTCAGCGCTGATGAGGCAGGAGGGGTTGCACAGTGTGTCTGATATGGGAGTCGATGCTTCCCTCCTTGGTGTTGAAACATCCTTAGAGGAGGATTCTCCTGAGTGCCTTCTAAGCTCTCGAACTTTCCTATCAAACCGCACCTTAGTCCCGACTAAGATCGGAGCTAGGATCTCGCCGATCATCTTTCTCTTTCTTGTTCCAATCCAAGTCCTCCAAGGAGTGTGCTTAACCACATTTTCATACTCATATGAGTATAGATCAGAGTTGTCATCCTGGAGTCCTTCAGGAACTTGGTACAAGCCGAGTTCTTGGATCAATTGCAGAGAGAACCTGCCATAGTGCCTCCTTCTAGCCTCAAAATCATCTCGCACATGCCACCCAATAGTCTTCTCAGATTCGCCCTATGATGATAGATTATCTTGATGTTCTCGTTTCAATGAACTTCTTCAAGTCGAAGCAAGTTCTTGGCTTGAAGAAATGAACAGTGATGGGAACCAGGGCTCTTTCTATATTCTCAGGCGTCTGTGGCTGTTTTACAAGTGTAATTTCCCAAAGAGATGGGAAAGTGCAAACCAGTAATCTTCTTGTCTCTGCAGGTTCTGTGTAATTTGTCTAATTGCCTGCATACTTCTATCAAAGCCATCTTATCACTACAGAACATGGGAAGCCTCAAGAGGGGTGCTCTCATAGCCAGCAAGCCTGATATAGGAGAATTTTCTGAATTGGATAAAATAGGCACCGTAGTGCGATATCAAAGTTCATGGCTTCATCAGAAAACCTTCTAGCAGTGTCACCTTCAAGAAGCCTGACCACGTACATGGTGAAAGCATCATTTACCCTTCTGAAATTACGATTGCTGGTCTCTAGGGTGAACTGCGGGCAGTAGGCATATACAGGATCATCCTTGTGGGCATCAATGTAAGAAAAACCAAACCATTGCCTTGATGCCGCAGAGTATACATCAGGTACGAAGTCATGTAGAACTTCTTGTTTGTTGTACATCGGACCTGCTCCGCAAGTTCATGCTGATGATTTCCACCCAGTTGATATTTTGAGTTCCCTCGCACACCATGCTGATGAGCGGGCACATCCAGAAATGGAATTCGTTAGTAGAGGGTAAGCCCATAACCCGAGCCAGTAGGATTATAAAATCTGACAATTCTTCATTGAAATCAGCCCGAAAAGAGTCTTGGATAGATGAGATGCTCCCTTCTTAGGGTTCTTTAGCCAGGACTTCACCACCCGCGCCTTGTATTTGTCGCTGTCTTGATTGAACAGGGCCTGTGCTTGATTCTGGGAAACAACTATGGCATTATCCATTTCTGGAATCCTCAGTGCAGTGCTAATGGCGGCAGCGTCTAGTTTGGCGATGAGTTCCCCGTGTACGTTGGTCAATTCACTCGAATCAGGGTCGAAGTGAGCTCCGCATGAAAGCACTGTATCAGCACATTGCACCGAGATTGGGAAACCTCCAGTGAAAGCCAAACCGCTGTCATGAATCATCTGCGCCATTGGTGTAGGGTTTGCATCTGCCATCCTTGCCCAAAAATCACCAAAGTCAAGATGACGAGCTTCACTGTCCCCAATATTGGGAACGGCAGACTCTAGTGGTGAGATTTGTTCCTGTCCCTGAAATTTGATCTTCATATTGATAGTAATTTGGAGGGCAGAGCCGCAAACTAGACTCGGGAAGGAATTACAGAGGGAAGGGATACACGCGCAGGAATTTAGATTGCAAGGGTTCGAGCAAAGGATAGCATGGAAGCAGTGTGAAAAATGCATAGGGGGTTCACTCATTATATAGCCGATTAGGAGAGAGAAAGATAATGAATGCGCATTTAATACATACCTACCAATTTGAATAAGCAAGATATTCGGGTAGAGCGGGAAAAATAAGCACGAATGGCACTTGGTTCATTTGGGACATGTGAGACGCGAATGCGCGAAACACGCGGCTCGGCCGATTCGGGTGAAGCGGGGAAAAGATGCACAAATGCCTTTTGGGACATGCGGGATGAAAGTGCGCGAAACACGTGACTCGGCCGGATCGGATGAAAATGTGACAACGGGTCCGGTGAACTTGGGACATTTGGGACGTGAAAGCGCGAAGTACGCGGTTCGGGTGATTCGGCTGAAAATGGAACAACTTGCCCAATTGAACTTGGGACATTTGGGACAAGAAGTTCCGACGGGCCCGAAAAAGACAAACTTCGGGGAAACCGGCCGATTGGGGAACAGAGGGCCCAATTGAACTTGGGACACGCGGGACAAAAATGTCCGACAGGCCCGAAAAACACACAAAATGACCCAAAAATGTAGATTTTCTCAATTTCTCGACTTTTAACATTGAGTACAACAGAGAAGACACTTAAACTCAAAATTTTACAAGTAGAGATGTTGATTTTTTTGAGAAGAAGGAAAAAAGTATCCTCCTCCAGACTCACCGATGTAGATTCTTCACTAGTTACAAAAATTTAAGCTGATGTTCCCACAGATGAGGAAAGTGATGATGGGGATGATGGTGTTGATCGATAGAACCACGATGCACATGAATAATTCAATGTATGCCCAAGTGGTGTACTATCACATTACAAGATGAAAGAATGGATGCTCCACGAATACATCCACCCCTAGACCACAGAATCACAATAAAGTAAGAGAAGAAGTTAAATTTTCTTTGATGAGTAGAGTTATAGAGTCTGATGAGCCCTCTACAGTCCAGGAATCCCTACATTTAAAATCTTGGAAAGATGCCATGGACTCTGAATATCAGTCAATATTGAAAAAGAACACTTGGTAGCTTGTCAATATTCCATCAGGAAAGAAACCCATTAGATGCGAGATGGATATTTAAAATGAAGTACAAAGAAGATGGGACAATGGACAAGTATAAAGTAAGACTTGTAGTAAAGGGGTATGCACAAAAAGAAGGCATTGAATATGAGGAGACATTTTCTCCCATAGCTAAGATCAAAATGATCAGGATGATATTTTCTCTAGCTGCATAGTTTGGTTGGAAATTCCATTAGATGGATGTAAAAAGTTCCTTCCGAATGGAGATTTACAAGAAGAAGTATACATGACTCAACCTGAGGGATATGTTGTACCTGGTCAAGAAGTAAAGGTACGTAGACTTAGGAATTTTTGCATGGTCTCAAATAGGCACCCATGGCATGGTACATCAAAATTGATGAGCATATCGTACAACATGGATTTATTAGAAATCCATATGACCCCAATCTCTACCTCAAAAATCAAGGGGGAGATTGTGATTGTCATTGTCTATGTCGATGATCTAGTCATCACTGGTAGTTTCAGTGAGGATGATCGATGCAATGAAGAAATATCTTAATCGATCATTCGACATGACTGATCTTGGGATAATGCATTATTGTCTATGATTGGAAGTATGGTAGAAAGATAATCACATATTTGTTTCTCAGATGAAATATACCAAGACAACGCTCAAGAAATTTAGGATGATGGATTACACACTGATTTCTACACCTATGGAGAACATATTGCAGTTATCTCGTTCAGATCAATATCCCGAGGTAAGTGTCACTCTCTATCGGTAGTTGATTGAGAGTCTCATTTACCTAACATACACTAGACTAGATAACAGCTTTGCAGTGAGCTATTTATCCAGGTTCATGTAGGAACCCAAAGTGTGTCATTCGAAAGAAATAAGGTGCATATTGAGATATCTCAAAGGATAAGTGGATCTTGGTCTAGAATACAAGAAGAATGACTTCTTCTTGTTAGGATATTTAGATTCAGATGATGAAGGCAATATTAATGATCGAAAATCCACTTCAGGATTTGTTTTCTTTATGGGATCTGGACCAATATCACAGGGAAGCAAGAAACAACACTTTGTTTCTTATTCTTCCATAGAAGCCGAGTATCATTCTGCAGGAGAAGCTGTATGTGAAGCAATTTGGCTATGTCACATACTTGAAGGACTTGGAATACCACAGGACAAACCGACCACCATGTATGTTGACAATGAAGGTTTTCTCAAACTTGTTTACAATCCAGTGTTTCATGAAAGAACAAAACATATTGAAGTACAAGTTCATTTCATACACGAACATGTGTTGAAGCACAATATACAACTTCAGTTCTTTCCAACAGCTGAACAAAGAGCATATATCTTCACGAAGTCACTTACATGTGACAAGTTGAAGTTTTTCAGAGAGTTCCTCTCCTCATCCCTTTAGACAATGTAAAATTAAGGGGGGATGTTAGGGTAAATAGTAATTTTTCCTAGTATTTACTGTTACTATAGGTAACTATGGTAAATAGGTTAATTAGTTACATTGTTATATGGTTATATTCCTTAACCATATTATTTATTTATTTATTTGGTGTAACTATATGCCTGTTGTATTTAGTTTTGTTATGCTTCCCGGATGGTATTTTGGAAGCTTGTGTATTAAGGAATATTGTTGAACCTGTGCAACATATTTATTGTTTGCATATCTGAGATGTCCAATACACACACACACACACACATATTGCAGCTTTCACATGTGTATTTTGGTTGATTCCATTGATTAATATATTTTACTGAGCTTCCACCCTTGTTGCTTAATTTACAAAAATTGATGAAATTAGGTATGGGGGAAATGTAGGCTAAATAGATTGGAAAATGAATGGGGGTAGGGAGTTGAGGGTTTTGGGTAGGTTTTTAGGTTGTTTTGTCAAATTTTTCAAAGTGGGGGCATGGGGGTTTGGATTTGGGATGAACTAGTGACCAACTCTAATCAAGCCTCGGCTAGCATCTCAGTAGGATTTTCACCATCGGTGGGGTTAAAGGGTGACCGGTACCAGTTTGGGTGACCGGTGCTGATCACTATAAAAAGTGACTAGGACTTAAAAATAAGGGTGGAGATGGAAAGAATAAGGAATAAAAGGCGAGTAGGATAAATGGTGAAGTGACGAGGTAGGGGTAGATAGAGTAGGTGTATAAAATGATAGAATAGGTGGGTGAAGTATGTAGAAGATAGATAGATAGGTAAATTTAGGTGTGGGATGAGGTTAGGTAGGAGGAAATAGATGATTAAAATAGGTAAGTACTTGAAAAAATTTGATTGATCATGATGTAGGTGCATCACCAGCTGACTATGCGTGATAGGGTGCCACCTCTATTTGTGTGGATGTGAGTGAGCGTCACAGAGGACAAGGCCGAGCAAGGGTAAAAGTGAGATGATGAGCGGGTGGAGACCGAGACTAGATAAGGGTATTAGAGAGAGAGAAACAGAGGTGCTAGGCCCTCACATGGGTGAGACAGAGATGCTATCTACCATTGTATTTTGATTTTTGTCATATATACCATCCTACGTGCCGAAGATGTGAGATTGTACATGAGAGGTTTTGAGATACTTGTATTATTTATATCGTGTATACGTGTATTGACACACAGACCTTCCATTTATATAGTTGATGATGAGATGATATGTGAGAGTATATTTCCATTATATTGATTTCATGGAAACTTGATTTGATTAATGATGTATGTTTTGATGATAGTTATGTATATTGATGCTATGGAAACTTAGAGTTTTAAGCAAGGTTAAGGTCAGATGTAGGCATGGTAGAGTCAGGTATAGGCATGGTGGAGTCAGTATAGGCATGGTGGAGTCAGGTGTAGGCATGTTTGAGTTTGAAAATTTCCAAGTTATCATTTTTATGGAAATTAGATGATTTTGGCATGATGGAGTCATTGATGTATGATGTGATTGTAGTATGACTTGGTTGATGTTGTTGTGAAATGAAATGATAGTATGTTAAATAGTTTAATTTCCAATGTATTGATGATATGGAAATTAGATCATAGGCATGGTTAATTTTGTTTTGTTTTGATGGAAGATGAGATATATAATGGATGTATGATTTTGGTTTGAGTTAACTTCCCAAATTATTGTTTTTATGGGAAATAACTAAGTGTTTGTTTGATGGGGAAATGATGATGGGGTAAAAGAGTGTCTCGAGCTAACCTCAAAGGGCCCCATGCCCTAAGAGTGTTGCCTACATAGCCCTTGTGAAAGGGGCCTTAGGCTGATGTAGTTCTCCCATAAGATAGGGAAGAATAAGATGAGGTAGGTGAGTAGGTTGGTGAGTTTAGGTATGGGTAAATGGGAAAGGTAATTTAGGCATGATTAAGTCTAGGTTGAGTAGGCATGGTTGAGTCTAGGTTGATTAGGCATGGTTGTGTCAGATGAGTTGATTGAAGTAGATGACGAATGTAAATAGAGGTGAAAGAAGAAGAAATCCCAGAAAATAAATGTCGAAGGTATTTTCCTATGTAGAAGAATCAATAAGTAAGCAAAGGAGTGGACAATATAAGAAGTGAAAAGACTCCATAAGTGGAAAGAACCATTATGATCATACCAAAGATAGGGTTATGAACTTAAGCCCTCTAAAGGTATTGCATGATTGAAATTTCTAAGGGTGAAAGAAGTTACATGATCATGAAGTGTCACATGTGCGCCACATCCCTTGAGTGGGTAGAAGAAGAGAAAGGGAAGAAGGTGAGGTGGAGTGGTTTGTTTAGCATAACCTTGTTGTGAGACAACATGCCCCTTCTGCAAGATACCCAAAACCAGAATAGGCAAGTCCATGACTAAAAAGTTGTATTATATTTTCTTTTTGATTTTTTTTTATAGACTGATTGATGCGAGAAGTCTATGTGGGATGAATAGAATATCTCCTTGAGGTATTTTTGAAGCTGATCGATATGGGAAGCTTCAGAATATTTTTATTTTATTTTTTCGAAATAGTCTTCTTTTGGATAGACTATGTACAATAGGGCTAGCTTTTATAGCTATCCTTCGAGGGAGTAGTTTATTTATAAAGAAGAGAGAAAGATAGATGTATTTTTTGAGGGAGTCTTCTATTTACAAGAAGTTTAACTCAAGGAGTTGAATTTGAAAATCCCATATATTACTTTTGAATTTTTTTGGACTTTTAGGTCATGGACAAGACTATAAAGGAGTATAGGCTTCTTTTATGAAGGAAAAACCATAACACATAAAGGTTAGCTATGAAAGAGAGGTTTTAAGTGAAAAATGAACATGGGACTCCATCCGAAAAGGAAGAAAAGTATCCATGAGAGTCAACCGTGAGTAGAGCTGTCGTATTCATATTTAAGATAAGGTTGAAAGGTGATAGATAATCACACAATTCTGGTGTAGTCATTGGTCCTTAAAAGAGGTAGATGAAAGGAACAATTACTCAAGGGATGAGTGTGTAATAAAAAAGGTGATATAGTACTTGATTCAATAGTAGAATGGTTGAAGATGTAAGGCATTGAGGGGCTCAAGCTTGGGTTTACCTTTGAGAGAAGATAAACGATAAACACCTGATCCATAGGTATGAGTGACGATATAGGGTCCAAGCCAATTAGGAGCAAACTTGCCCCATTTACTTTTCTCCACTTTGGTTACATGTTGATTTTCCTTCAGGACAATGTCACCGACCTTGAAGTTTTGTTCATGGACATGTTTGTCATAGACACATTTGATATGTTTTTGGTAGATTTGAAGGTGATCGAGAGCATTTAAACGATGTTCTTCTAGAAGCTCAAGTTAGGCCAAATGGTCTTGGTGAAAGTCATCATCATTGAGTCTTTGAGTGAGATACAAAGAGATGGAATTTGGACTTCAAGAGGCAAGAAAACCTTTGTACCATAAACTAAAGAGAAAGGTGTAGCAACGGTTGAGGTGTGAATACTAGTGCGATAAGCCCATAAGGAAAAAGGAATGTGCATGTGCCAATCCTTACCAGTATCGTCAACCACTTTCATAAGAATTTTGTTAAGAGTTTTGTTAGTTGATTCAGCTTGGCCATTTTTTTGAGGGTAATAAGGTGAATAAAATTTAAGTTGAATGCCAAATGGGTCATATAGTTTGTGTAGGGTTTTGGTTTTGAAATGTTTTCTGTTATCAATGATGAGGCGGTGAGGAACACCAAAGCGATAAATGATTTAATGGTTGATGAATTCACAAGTCTTCTCAACTTTTGTAGAATGAGAGGGACGACCTCCACCCATTTAGTGTAATATTCAGTCATAGTTATGATCCAAAATCTATTGGGAGAAAGGCCAAAGGTCTCTAACAACCTGTAAGGTGTGACTAGGGGTGTGGTAAAGATTAGCGTGTTGTTGACATTTCACACAATGTTTGACATAGTCATAACAGTCTTGGTTTAGGGTTGTCCTAAGAATAGCCGAGGTGAAGAATACATTTAACAATGATGAGGCAAATGAAATGACCACCACAAATCCCATTGTGAACTTATTTAATGGTGTACAAGATTTTATAACTTATGAGGCATCATAGGAGGATACCATCAAAGCCACGTTTGTAGAGAATACCCCCATGATGACATAACAAGAGAAACTTTTGAGGAAGGCTCATTGTCCATTGCGAGTGAGTTCGAAGGAAGAATTGAGAGGGAAAGGTAATCGAAAATTGCTTATACCAAATGTCATATGGATTGGTTTCAATTCTTCCTACAAAGTTAACATCTCGAAATAAATAAGAGGGTGATTGTAATGTTTGTAAGATGACAAAGATTTTTGAGTGAGAAGGCGAAGCAAGTATTTGAGAAGTAAGGCATGCCATGGTATCTGCGATTTTTTTAGTGAAGTGCGGAGTGGTTTGAAGTTCATAATGATTAAAGGTATTTAAAAGCATGTTGACATGATGTTTATACTTTTGATGTACCTCATTATGCCACTGGTATAAACCATTGAATGGTTCACCACTAGTTGGGAGTCGCCAAAGATATTAATGGATTTAACGTCTAAGGATATGGTAGTTTGAAGACCTAACATGAGTGCTTCGTATTCAGAAATGTTATTAGTGTAGTCGAAATCTAGTTTGAAAGATAAAGGCATAGGCTCACTGTCAAGAGGAATAAGGATGACCCCTACACTAGCCCCATGTTGACATTTAGAACCGTAAAAATAATAAGGTCATCTAATAAACAATGTCATTAAAGGAGAGGGTAGTAATGGATTCATCAGGTAAATCAAAGTTAGAAGATTGATTTCCGAAAAGAGGCGCATTTGTAATTTGGTTGGCAATGGTTTGTCCTTTAATAGAATTTTAATAGATGAATTCTAGATCTAGGTCTGCAAGAAGCATGAGATAATGTGCAACACATTGGTGTTGATAAGGCTTAGCATACATGTAATATAAGGGGTTAGTGTTGGTGATAACAAAGGTTTTATGGTTGAGTAGGTAATGGAAAAGTTTGGTAGCGACGAAGACTAGGGCTAAGCATAATTTTTAGCATGAGTATATCTAGTCTCATAGTATAAAAGAGTACGACTTATATAATAAACCATCTTCTCCCTATGCTTCTCGTCACGATGAGAAAGCATGGCTCCCAAGGAATGATCAATGGTAGAAATGTAGAGGTAAAAGGGCTTTTCATCCTTTGGTGGGATGAGCGCATCTGTACATTTGGAGGAGGTATTCTTTTAACGCCTCAAAATATTTACGACACACGTCATCCCAGTTGATATAAATATCTTTTTAATAATATGATGAAAAGGGTGACATCAGTCAAAGAGTTGAGAAATAAAGCATCTAATAGATTGCAACTTTCCTTGCAAACTACGAAGTTGTCAAAGGTTAGTAGGTGGAGGCATCTCAAGAATAGCCTTGATTTTTGTGGGATCGACTTCGATACCCCATGAGATGATGAAACCAAGGAGTTTTCCAAAGAGGACAACAAAGATGTACTTATTTGGTTAAAGGAAAACACAATATTTGATGAGATGGTCAAAGATGACTTTAAGAACTGTAAGGTGTTCAACCCGATGCTTAGACTTAGCAAGAAGGTCATCAACATAATCTTCCAAAATTTCATGCATGATGTCGTGGAAGATATAGGTCATGACACGCTGATATGTAGCACTAATGTTTTTAAGGCCAAAGGGCATGACACGATAATAGAAGGTCCCCAAGGGGTGATGAAGGAAGTTTTGTGTTGATCTTTTAGTGCGAGTAATATTTGGTTATAACTCGAGAAACCATCCATGAGTGATAACATCTCATGGCCGACGGTGAGATCAACAAGTTGGTTGATATTGGGTAGAGGAAAGTCATCCTTGGGGAAAGCTAGGTTGAGGTCATGGAAATCCATGTATATGCGGAGTCCCCTTGTCGCTTTGGTGATAGGAATGATGTTAGAAATCCATTGGGGATAATCAATGGGTAAAATAAAAGAAACAGAAAGGAGGCACTAGAGTTATTCTTTCACAAGAAGGGTGCGAGGATGTTTTTTTGTAGCTTCGTTTCATAGGTTTGACATCGGAATAGTTACAATATTGTGGACCATGATATTTAGGTCAATACCGGGAATATTAGCGTAAGACCAAGAAAAATCAGGATTAGAAGAATCACCGGGAGTTTGAGAAGAAGAAGAATCTAGTGTTTGAGAAGTAGATGTGTTAGTTGATAGGACAGTGCAGAAGTTTAAAGGTAGTTGGAATAAAGGAGTTTGTTGTGGAAAGTTTAGCAAAGTAGAAGTGGTGGATGATGCAATGAATAAAGAGTAAGAGGTAATAATGATAGATGGGGTATTAGCTGAAGAAGAAGTAGTGGTGGTAGATTCCTTAATTGGCATAAGGACATCATTAGGTTAATAGAGCATGTTTTAGGTTTTGAACGGTGAGGGATCAGCTTGAATGCTATAGTTGTTCCCTTCATGTTCAAATTTTAAACAATGATGTAAGGAAGTTTTGTCCCCAAATCACTGCACCCCCCAAATGGCCTGAAAGTGAACACGACATTTGGTGTGATTGGGACACATGGGATCACCTCTAAAGATGTGGGACTTGGGCTTGAGGTGAACCTACGGAGAATGATAGATTCCTATTCCTAAAATAAGTAGTACACTACTTCTAATGCAATAAAAATGGCTAAGTAGATCTATATTAACATTCAAGGGATTCAGGGAAAGAGATTTGCAAGAAATAAAACTTATACTAGAAGTGGTGATGCACCAAGAAAGGGTGTTACTAGACATAATTCCATCTTGCCGATGAAGAGAGATGATCATGAGAAATAACGAAATGCATTATAAAACCATTTTTACATATAATACTTCACTCCCGATAAGCACAATGACCTCCAAAACTTGCAAAAGAAACCCTGGTTGTATAGTTTACCTGAAAACATGAGAGAGGCAAATAGAAGTAGAAAAATCATGAAAGGACATGTATCGATCACAAAACATAATTCTCATTACTTCAAGCACTTGCACAGTGCATCATTACATCAGGAAAAGGCATAGGATTCCATTAAAATTTGAGAAGAAAGGCTTGAGAGCCTACAAATTCACAACATCTTATCTTGTGAAGAGAGGGAAGCTTGGAAAGTGTCTAAGTTGTCAAACTTGTATGACTGTTGGAACCCCTACAAATTCACAAGCTTCTCAACTTACATTTATAGAAAATTGTTGAGTTGTTGAGAGAAATAAGGAGAAACCCTAGAATCTAGGCCAAAATGTAGGAAACAATTAATCATTGTTGTTGGCCATGTTTTCTCATTTATTACACCTCCACCTTTGAGGCACCATCAAAGGAATGACGAAAACCTTCAATTCTAGAAAGAAAAACATCAAAAATCCATATTCTGATAACTCCATGGCGTAGCTCTCTTTCTCTCGGTTCCAACGACTAGAATTTTTGTAAAAACAGTAATCGAGGAAAAAGTTATGGCTTGAGAAAAATTCCCCTTTTAGGCATCCGAGTATCTCGATCTCTTGATAATGACTTGTGATGTTTGACTAAATTAAAATATTTATTTTCTCCATTGATTGAAATAAAAAGTTTTAATAATTCTTTAAATAGATCATTTTCGCATTGGTGGAACCCCTGGAAAAAAATACATTAGGAGGGGTGTTATTATTCTTCATCGAGCTCATATCGAGTTCTTCTTATTTCTTGTCTGCCACATTACTTGACACCTCGCTTCCATTATTTTCTCACCAAGCTATTGATTTGATACTTTTCTTTCCGTATGGTTGGCCACCTCTTTACATTAAATTGTCAAGCAACTCGACATCAAACCCGACGACCACCTTTGAAAATATGTTTTTCCGAGCTATTGATTGTATTTATATTTCTATTAGCTTACCAATTTGCTTTGGTCCACCGACATACCAACCTCTCTATCACGTTCCTCGAGAGAACCTTATCCCCATCACCTTAGAATTTTCCTGAAACTCCACGTTGAATGACTCGGTTAGTGCCTTCATAATGACCAAGCTACGTGGAATGTGCACCGAGTTACTCGGTTTGGGCTCCTCCTATTATTTTCTCGAGTGGTCAATTAAATCTTCATGTAACGTAATTGAATTAGTCCACTTGAAGCATGGATTCCACGTGTGACTTTAATGAGCTAACGGTTCCTTCACCCTACGTTTTATTGAGTTAAATGGAAAGCATCCCAACATGTCGCTACTTCTAACTCCAAGCTTCAATTGTCTCCACAACGCGTTCGACTCCCAAAAACCCAAAACTCCAAATTTCACAGTTTCGAGGTTTCGAGCTTTAGAAATTTTCAACTTGCTCAACATTTTTGATCCCAAAAATCTCCAAAATTTCAAAACGGATAACCCCAAAACTCTGAAAATGTGACTCATGAGGATGATCCGAAATGACTTGTCAACTCACTTCATCGTGATGCCTACCTATAACCACCCTCCAATTCATGCCACCGAGTTGTTCCTCCCTATGTATTTGGTTTACTAAATCAATACATGCTCCACTCGCCGTGGGCTGTATTTTTCCCCGAGCACCTCTCGTGCATCTAGAGTTACCCGATAGCTTATTTCACGAGCTCTCCAATGCTTACCCTGGGCTCACTTTTGCCATTTCATCTTAATCCTGAGCTCTTGGTCCCACGATGACTCGACTACTTGAGCTACTTTCATGATGACAAATCGATCTTGTAACATTACTTGCGATATCCTTTGATCCACCATGATTCACACAATAGACGCTGCCTATGCATTCATTCTGAGAGCTGAGCTCCTCTTCTTCTTCACATGTCTACCGGCTCATGACTCAATCCTCCAAAGAAATAGCTCAAACTAATCTTTTAACTCACTTCACTGGGTCTATTTCCACACTTGCGTCCATATCTCTTCATGACATCTCACGTGCTCTATCCTGACCAAACAGACACCCATTTCTCAACTACCTTAATTGATGAGCATCCAAACTCACGAAGTGCATATTTTCATCATGCATCGGGCTTCCCCTGATGATCTCAAACCAGACCCAAGTTTAATGAGACACCGACACACTGACCCCCAAACGAGTGTCTCTCTTCCTACATGACGTTTCCATTTGAACTCGCCATTTCTTTGCACAACTTCTGGTTGTGAAGAACTAAATGACCCACTTCCTTATCATTCACCCTCTTTTTGGGCTTCAACCTTTCCTATAATTGTGGCCTCCCGTAATACTTCATTGTCATAACTGGATATGTCACTCACTTTGTGTCCTCAAACTTCTATTCCGAGTCAATCTACCGAGTCAAGGATCCTCCCATCACCCTTCATCGACGCGGCTTCACTACATACACTCAAATAAATCCTAACTCGAGTCATTTCTCGTGATTAAGCTCTATTATTTATATAATGAGTCATGATCCTAACGCAAGCATTCACACCATGCCACTCCTCAAGCTCGTGTTTGAGCTCCATTAACTCGATTTATGAAACTCTGAACTCACCGACACTTTTATTTCCTACTCCGAGATTTTGATGAGCTTGGTTTCTCATTTCTCTATGATCCTTGATGGATTCAAACTGAGCTCGATCGAATTTGAATTTGAGTCATGCATCATCTATTTGTCCATGATTTGGGTTTCGTGTCGAGCTCATCTAATAGGTTTTTACATTTCCTAGGATATCTCAATTATCCTTTGGCTCAATGAACTATGCTTGTATTCAATCTTTAATGTCGGGTCGAGTTTGTATTTGTGTTGAAAATCTGAGTGTCTATAGGTAGTTTTCACGAAACCGAACTCTTTAATCATCGCAACCAAAACGAGCTCCGACAAGCAACTACGCATTTGCCTAGTGAGTCCGATAAATAGCTTGTCTCCGATCATAGTTCTTTCCGAGCTTTATTTTAACCCAAATCAAACATGTGCCTCACTCAACCTTGATTCATCCCCTAAAACTTGATTATGACCTCGATTCATCGAGAAATCACACTCTCCTTTCTCACGCCTATAAGTCATTCGATATCAATGACTAAGGTTCATGTTAAACGTATCTACGAAATATGGATTCACCAAACCTTTCGTGAGTCTAACTTCGAGCTCCTTCGTGATAGCATTTGCATTTTCAATAACACGACCTAGCTCCACTCTTCGCCACAATGTTAAACTCAACAAGCCGACTTCAAGCTACATCACTCACTTGCATCAAGCATAGAAACCGACTCGGACCTTAACAGAGTCGTCACAACATCCTTTGAGACACTTTTTGATCTTTTCAATCGTGACTCTAAACTTGATCGTGGTATTTGCTAGCTCTATTTACACCATGTTACTTGCGAGCTCATTGTTCCCGTCATAAGCTCACATGTAACCTATTCCACAAACTCTTCCCTAATATCATGCGGATTCCATAACCACTCGAGTTAATTTTTCAATCCTTCAACCTAAGCTATTACACTTGAGCCCAATTTTCTTTCTCAATCTGAGTTGATCCTTCGGCCGAATACCATGTTTTGAGTTCTAACACCTCCATGCTATCAAATTTAATTTCGAGCTCCCGAGGTGATTAAATTCGAGCTACTTATTCTTTGTGTCAAGGCTTTTATTTGATCCTCTCAAGCCTCGCATCCATTTATCTCGACCAATATATATTAAAGGTTACTATCCCTACTCATTTTACAAATTGACCAAGTAGCTTACATCATAAAATGCATGGAATTTCCTCGACCCTAAGATATCATGGAGGTATAGAAAACTCTCGAAAATTTCTACACCAACTTCAATCATTTTGCATGTAGACCCCGTTTATCCTTTTTTTTATAGGGGGAAGAAATGGATAACATTTTTGGCAACCTCTTGGAAATGCTTGATTTCTAAGCATAGTTCCAATAGCCTTGTATATCCATTGGGCATGGAATCATAACTGTCAATCTAAGACCTGATTGAACCATGAAACTCCTGAATTGTGAGTTTCATGTTCCCAAGTTACCTGAACACTACTGCATCCTACATCCCAAACTTGGAATGACTACTACAGAATGAAGGATAATAAATGAACCCATTCTGAATCCCCTTGAACATTGCCGATCTTGGACCTCCTAGAATGCTAAGCATGAAGTATACTGAATCTGATGAATACTTGGCGTATGAAGCATATTGCAGAACTTTGAATGAAGCAGTTGAGGAATCGGGGATATCTTGAAACTTTCTCTGAAACTTTGAACCTTTCTCTTCCTTGAAAACCTCCAATGATGAAACAATGTGCATAACAACACAAGAGCGACAACGAAAAAACAAAAACACACCGAAGAAAAAATCCACACATGCTTTGAGTGGAACATGTAGGGTGTGTAATGCACTTATTTTGCTGAAAGCAAACCTATTACTACCCTACACTAACTGGAAGCACATGTGAGCTAAACAAACCCTGCAACTGGTTGTGCAAAATAACTTCCTGTCCTTACAATGGGCAGCCATGAAGATGATGTGATAACAAACATGGCTGAAACTAAAAGTGAAAAATTGAAGCAAGCCCAATTCTTCACCTGGTCCACCAAGGCATCAACTGGAAAGAGGAAATATGCCTCTTTTAGTTGCTTTGTATTTTTCTTGTAGAGGCATAGCAATTGATTCTTGGGGCTGTGAAATTCATCCTCACATTCTAAAATGAATGTGATCGGCTGTGACTTCTCTTTTGTCTCCAAAGAATCCAAATACCTTATGGGGCATGGTCTAACCCATTGAATATGCCTTCTACTCTGAACTTCAACTTTGACAAGAAAGTCTACCGAAAGACTTCCTTGAAAAGAATGATGATCCATGAGCTGACTTTTCTCATGTTTACCATCTACAAACAACTGATCTTCCACCCGTGTGAATGGTATGAAAGTGATATCCTCTTCTTTCCTTTTCCCTTCTTTGACAACAAGGAGTTCCTCCATGACATGCAGCCGCTTTGGACCACTTACAACCTCAAATGAAGTTATTGGAAAGATACTACAAGTGTTTGAAGCATACTGATCATATAGGAATTCCACTTTCATCTGAAAACAAATTTTTTCTGCATCTCTAACCTCCTCATCCCACATGAAACCTACAAGATCAAATTCTTGCACCTGTTGTTGTTGAGGGTAGTTAAGGGAGCAAGACCTCCTTGGTTTTCTTCCACCATTACTTGTTCATCAAACAAATTTGACTCCACAATTGAGAGTAAGAAAATCTCAATAATGAATTTGACTTAGTTTCTCCCACATGCTCCTCTCTTTCTTCATTCAATGAATGTTGTAGGAGATCTAATTCCTCCAATTCAAATTCAAGAGGATAACTTGAAACTATAGGTGGTCCTTGAGTATTTCCTTGCATAGCACTAGAAAACTTATATTGAAGGTTAGATAATGGAATGGGTATTTCTATAGGCTCTTTTGTATCCAAATACCCCTCCAAATCTGACAAACAATTTTCTTCTTTGTTCTCTAACTGTGTAAAGGGTTCAACCTCCCTTATGATGTTTCCTGAATTAGCAATTGATTCCCCATGACCTTCCTCATCTTCAAACATAAAATTTGCAAGATCAAATTCATCTAGGAAAACATAGTTTTGAAAAGACGAAGAAGGGGAAGAATTGAAACTTCCTGCATGGTATAATATACATTTGAAACCTATGAGTCCACCATGGAAAGAATCCTCGCTATGGTCATTTGTAGCATTCAATGATGGTACTTAGAAAGTTATGACAATGTTCCATAAATGCAGAAAGTTCTTGACATGCTTGACAAGTAGGATCATTGCACTCATAAAAATCACCTTGTATACTTGAGAGTCCTTCTTCACTTTCACATTCTCTTCTTCAACTGAATTTGCAATTGGTGAGGAATCAACAGTCTCCACAAACATAGTGCCAACATGTATTACTGCACTCTAAATAGGTAGACTGATGCTCACCATCATCTCACACTTGTTCTTGTGTAATTTCAGTCTCCACCATCTGCTCTTGAATCTCAACTTTTGACAGAGGCCAAGTTAGTAGAGGAACTTGTTTTACATTCAATCTTGCATCCCACTTCTTCAGATCCTTTGAAATTTCATCCTTATTAAGCTCCTTAACATTCTCCTCTTCATCTTTAGTATAATCATGTTCTTCCCAAAACAGATTTGGAACTATAAGAGGAGGGGTGGGTTGGGATTCAATGACCTCCCTCACTATTTGAGATAGCGGAAGAGGTACAAATTCTTGTGTTGGTGACCTTTGTAGAAAAGAAGGAACTTTGGAAGAATGAGGAACAACAGATCCATGATGGGATGGAAAGATAGGAGAGGAAGGAATGAAATTCTTAACATGTGCAGATGGTGAAAAGCTTGGAACTTGAGGTTTGGATTGAAATGACATTGAATAAGAAATGGAAAGAGAAATTTGAGGTGGTGGTGGTGTAGAATCAACCCATTGATAAGATTACATTGCATCAAACTCATAGGCCTCTATTTCTTCAATCCAACCTTCAAGCTGAGGCAATATTTCAGTCATAAAAGAAACTTATTCCGATAGGTTATCAAACTTTGACATAGGGCCAACCCATGGACATGCTACCTTGAAGCCATTCTTGAATGCCCTCATTTGAGCTATGGCTCTAGATTGTACCATGCCTGCCTCAGTTTCTACATTTTAAGTTACAACTTTACATCTTCATCCGTAGGATAGCCTCCATCATCTGCATATTTCTTCTCTTGAAAAGCTGCATAGTTAGGTGGAAAACCAAACTGATCATGACTTTGCTCAGAGGGATATGCATGTTGTTGATTATCATCATAAAATGGAGCTGAAGGTGGGTTAAAGTAGTTTGAAGATGGAAAGTGTTGTTGCTGCTGCAAGTGGGAGTCCCACTGTGGAAATGAAGCCATGATTGCACAACTTCATGAATGGGAGAAAAATGGAAAGATATGGAAGAAAACTAGATGAAAATGGGTAAAATGAAGGTCTGCAACATAGAGAGTAGGGTACTCAGACAAATGGAGTCACCAGTTGTGCTTGGGTATACCTCCTAAGGTTGAAACTTCACTAAGAGCACAAAAATTTAATGAAATGAAGTGAACACAACTACACACACCTATGAAAGATGTGCCTCTTGTCCCCAAGGCGGCTAAAACTGTTGTCCCCATATCACTAAATGCACCCTTGAATGGCCTGAAAGTGAACATGACATTCGATGTGATTGGGACACATGGGATAACCTCTCAAGTTGCGGGACTTGGGATCGAGGTGAACCTCCGGAGAAGGTCGACTTCCTCTTCCTAAACTAAGCACTACACTACACCCGATGCAATAAACATGGCTACCTAGTCCTATTCTAACATTAAAGGCATTCAAAGAAAGAGATCTATAAGAAATAAAACCTATACTAGAAGTGGTGATGCACTAAGAAAGGGTGTTACTAGATAGAATTTTGTCTTTTTGATGAAGAGAGATGATCATGAGAAATAATGACATGCATTACAAACCCACTTTTACATACAAGTAATTCACTCCTTGATAAGCACAATGACCTCCAAAACTTGCAAAAGAAACCCAGTTGCATAGTTCACCTGAAAACATGAGAGAGGAAAATAGAAGCAGAAAAATCATGAAAGGACATGTATCTGATCACAAAACATAATTCTCATTACTTCAAGCACTTGCACAATGCATCATTACATCAAGGAAAAGGCATAGGTTGTCATTACAATTCGAGAAGAAAGGCTTGAGAGCCTACAAATTCATAACATCTCAACTTGTGAAGAGAGGGGAAGCTTGGAAAATGTCTAACTTGTCCAACTTGTATGACCTATTGGAACCCGTACAAATTCACAACTTCTCAGAAACTTACATTTATAGAAAATTGTTTGAGTTTTTGAGAGAAATAAGGAGAAACCCTATAATCTAGGTCAAAATGTAGGAAACAATTAATCATTGTTGTTGGCCATGTTTTCTCATTTATTGCACCTCCACCTTTCGAGGCACCATCCAAGGAACGAATAAAACCTATAATTTTAGAAAGAAAAACCTCCGAAAATCCATATTTTGATAGCTCCATGGTGTATCTCTCTTTCTCCCAGTTCAATAACTATAATTTTGTGAAAAATGGGTAATCGGGGAGAAAGTTGTGGCTTCCTAAGCGAAAGTCCCCTTTTAGGCATCTGAGTATTTGATCTCTTGATAATGACTCATGATGTTCAAATAAATTAAAATATTTATTTTCTCCATTGATTAAAATAAAATATTTTAATAATTCTTTAAATATAGATCATTTTCTGCATTGGTGGAACCCCTGGTAAAAAAATACATTGGGAGGGGTGTTATTATTCTTCATCGAGCTCATAACGAGTTCTTCTTATTTCTTGTCTACCACATTGCTTGACACCTCACTTCCATTATTTGCTCATTGAGCTATTGATTTGATGCTTTTATTTCTGTATGGTTGGTCAACTCTTTACATTAATTTTTTGAGAAAATTAACATCAAACCCGACAACCACCTTTGAAAATATGTTGACCGAGCTAATTGGTTGTATTTATATTTCTATTAGCTTACCAATTTGCTTTGGTCCACCGACATATCGACTCTCTCCGTCAAGTTCCTCAAGAGAACCTTATTGCCATCACCTCAAAATTTCCTTGAAACTCCACATTGAATGACTCGGTGGGTGCCTTCATAATGACCAAGCTATGTGGAATGTGCATAGAGTTACTCGGTTTGGGATCCTCCCTTTATTTGCTCGGTGGTCAATTAAATCTTCACATAACCCTATATTGACTTAGTCCACTAAAGCATGGATTCCACATGTGACTTGAATGAGCTAACGGTTCATTCACCTTATGTATTATCAAGTTAAATGGAAAGCATCCCAACATGTCGCTACTTCTAACTACGATCTCCAAATGTCTCCGCAACCTTTAACTTCAAAAACAGAAACTCCAAATTTCAAAGTTTGGGGTTTTGGGATTTGGAATTTTTCAACTGACTCGACATTTTGACTCCAAAATCTCCAAATTTTGAAAAGGATAACCCGAAACTTTGAAAAAATGACTCATGAGGATGATCCGAAATGACTTGTCGACTCACTTCATCGTGATGCCTACTTGTAACCACCCTCCAATTCATGCCACCGAGTTGTTCCTCCCTCTACATTTGGTTTACTAAATCAATGCATGCTCCACTCGCCATGGGCTTACATTTTTCTCGAGCATCTCTCATGCATCTAGAGTTACTTGATAGCTTATTTCATGAGCCCTCTAATGCTTACCCCGGGCTTGCTTCCACCATTTCATCTTAATCCCGAGCTCCTAGTCCCACGCTGACTCCACAACCTGAGCTACTTTCATGATGACAAATCAAGCTTGTAATGTTACTTGCGAGATCCTTTGATCCACCATGATTCACACAATAGACATCACCTATGATTCATTCTGAGATCCAAGCTCCTCTCCTTCACACTCATAACTCAATCCTCTAAAGAGATAGCTCAAATTTATCTTTTAACTCACTTCACTAGGTCTATTTCGACACTCACATCTATATCTCTTCATGACATATCACGTGCTCTGTCCTGGACTGAAGTAGACACCCGTTTCCCAACTACCTTCATTGATGAGAATCCAAATTCATGAAGTGTATATTTTCATCATGCATCCGCTTCCCCGATGATCTTGAACCGAGACTCAATTTTAATGAGACACCGACACACCGACCCCAAATGAGTGTTTCTCTTCCTACATGACATTTCCATTTAAAATCTCCATTACTTTACACAAATTCAGGTTGTGAAGAACTAAATGACCCCTTCCTCGTCATTCACCCTCTTCGTGGGCTTCAAGCTTTCCTACAATTGTGGCCTCCCATAATACTTCATTACCATAACTAGATATGTCTTTCTTTGTGTCTTCAAACTTCTATTCCGAGTAAATCTACCAAGTCAAGGATCCTCCCATCACCCTTCACCGATGAAAATTCACTGCATACACTAAAATAAATTCCGATCTCGAGTCATTTCTCTATGCTTAATCTTTTTCTTTCCGTGATGAGTCGGGATCCTAACATGAGCATTCGAGCCATGCCAATCCTTAAGCTATGTTTGAGCTCCATTAGTTCGATATATGAAACTACGAACTCACCTACACTTTTATTTCCTGCTATGAGATTTTGATGATCTTGGTTTCTCATTTATCTATGATCCTCGATGAATTGAAACTAAGCTCAATGCCTGAATTTGAGCTGTGCATCATCTATTTGTCCATGATTCAGTTTCGTGTCAACCTCGTCTAATAGGTTTTTGCATTTCCTAGAATATCTCGATTCTCCTTTGGCTCAATGAACTATGCTTATATTCAATCTTTGATTTCGGGTCAAGTTTGTGTTTGTGTTGAAAAATATGAGCGTATGTAGGAAATTTTCCTGAAACCAAGCTCTTTAATCATTGCAAACCGGAACGAGATGCTAACAAGAAACTATGCATCTACATGGTGAGTCTGATAAATAGCTTGTCTCGAATTAGAGTTCTTTCGAGATCTATTTTAACCCAAATTGGACATGCTCCTCACTCAACCTTGATCCATCCCCTAAACCTCATTTATGAGCTCGATTTATCGAGAAATTGAACTCTCCTTTCTCACACATGTAAGAAATTCGATGTCAATGGATGAGCTTCATGTTAAACGTATCTCCCAAATATGCATTCACCAAACCTTCCACAAGTCTAACTTCGAGCTCCTTCGAGATAGCATTTTCATTTTTCAATGAAACAACCTAGCTCCACTCTTGTCACAACGTTGAACTCGGTGAGTTGACTTCAAGTTACATTACTCCACTACACCAAGCATAGAAAATGACTTGGACCTTATGAGTCGTCACAACATCCTTTGAGGCATATTTTGATCTTTTCAACCGTGACTCTAAACTTGATCGTGGTATTTTCTAGATCTATTTACACCATGTTACTTGTGAGCTCATTGTTCCCATCATAAGCTCACCTGTAACCTATTCCACAAACTCTTCCCTAATATCATGCGAGATCCCACAACCGGCTTGAGTTAATTGTTCAATCCTTTAACCTAAGCTATTACACCCGAGACCAATTTTCTTTCTCAACCGAGTTGATCCTTTGACCGAATCCCATGTTTTGAGTTATAACACCTCCATGCTATCAAATTTACTTTTGAGCTCTGAGGTGATTAAATTCCAAGCTAATTATTCTTTGTGCCGAGGCTTTCATTTGATCCTCTTGAGCCTCACATCCATTTATCTCGACCAATATATATTAAAGGTTACTCTCCTACTCATTTTGAAAACTCACCGAGTAGCTTACATCATAAAATGCATGGAATTTCCTCAGTCCTGAGATATCATGGAGGTATAGCAAACTCTTAAAAATTTATACACCAACTTCAACCATTTTTCATGTAGATCCCTGTTTATCCATTTTTACCCGGGGGGAGAAATGGATAATGAGTAGAAAGGACACAACCCATGGTGTGGATCTAGGATCAGCCAAGTAGTATATTATATTGAAATTCTCCCTCTAAGACATAAAATAATTCAAGAATAGTATGAGGGCCCATGCAAATACCGAGAAGGATGGTACTAAGGGTGGAAGTCATAAAATCATTAAATGAATGTAACATAAATGGTTATTATGCATGTAATAAGCGAGGGATGCACATTTTTTAATACACATGGGAGGAAATGATGTTGATATCGACACTGCATTGATCATAAATAATCAAATGCATGTATTATCAATGTAGATGGAAATGAATAAGGCATGATTATGATCATTGGATTGAGAGGGAAAATCTCTTCATCGGAAAAACTAATGACAAAGACTTGATTAATGGTAGTGGATGCGAGAAGATGGAGGTGAAGTAGTGAGAGAGGCCACATGATGATGAATGATATCTTGGTGGAAACATGTGTGGGGTCATTAGGTAGAACCTCAATAGATTGTAGCACCTCGATGAGGGCCTGATGATGAGACTTAGAGGTTTGGATGAGGTCATACAAAGACATTTTGAGAGGAGACTGGTGTAGTTGTTTGATCATGGTATGATGTGTAACTCCATCAGAAATGGGATATGCTGCCCACGGATGGTGACTTTGGGTGCAGGTGCAGATGGAATGTTGGGTAAAGGTGTAGTGGATGGTTTGTCTATCTTCTCTTTTCCTTTGTCCTTTTATGCATGAGTGGAAACTTGAACCATGTTAATCTGAGGAAGAGAGGGAGATGAATCGTGAAAGGTATAATGGTAAGAGGGACAAAAACCTAGTGCGGGATAAGAACCTTGTGAAATAAGTATGGCACACTGGCATTTTAGAGGAGGTTTGGTGAGTTCTCTAATCCAAACCATATTGATCTCAAAGGTCAAAGGAGGAAAATAGGGCTGCGGAGGTGGAGGTGAAGGTCACTAGATAGAAATGCGGCGAGGTTGCATGATGACAGTGAGGGCGGAATGAGAGCTTCATCCAAAAGGTCATCTTCTTCTAAGAGCTCTTTGGGAGAACACAATTGAAGAAGAATAGCCTTAAGGGCCTTACAATTTTCAACATCATGTCCTAGCACATGATGATAGGTGCTAGATCTTGGTATTGTCAAACCCTTTTGGTTTAGGTTTGAGTGGGTCATAAGGCTTGAGAGGTGGAAATGTGATGATGAAGGTTTCTAAAAGGTTAGTAAGGATGTTAGTGTAAGACCCTGCCAAGGGATCACAATGAGAAGTGAGAGTGGGTTTGGATGGAGATTTGGGTGACTTCTATGTAAGAGAGGCTACTCAAGGTGGAGTTGGAGGTTGAATAGGTTTAACTACCCTTTTGAGAGGTAGTGTGGTTATCGATTTGGGATGTAATTTCTTGGGTAAAGGTGTTGAGGGAGTGTGTGAGGTAGAAGGGAATGCAAAATATGGAAGGGGACGGGTCAACCATGGTGAGAGTGGAGGTGCGGTGAAGGTAGTGGTAGGAGGCAATATGGGAAGTGGAGGTTGAAGAGAGGGTAAAGGCATGGGAAGTGGAGAAAGTATGGGAGATGGAAAAGGCATAGGTAATGTAGAATGCTTGGGTGGGATGGAATATTGCGGCAAGGAGGTGCACTTTGTTTCATTTTAAGTTTACCTAGAGAAGGAGGCTGCTTGACCAGGGTTGATGGATGAGGACCTAAGATGGATGGAAGTGGTGAAGGTGAAAGAGGAGGAGTGGGAGAAACTGGGGTATGAGGTCTAAGAGGTTGGGTCTTCCTCTTAGGTGGGGGATAGGCCTGGTGATAGTTTGGGACAATGTGGCTAAATCGATCTTAACGGGAGGATGGACTAGACTTGGTGTCAATACAACCCCTAATGTAGTGGTAGGTTTGGTTACAAATGTAGGTATAGGTGTAGGTATAGGTTTGGGTGCATGTGGTTTTCAAGGTAATGGTAAAGGTTTAGGTGTAGGTAAAGATGATACAAAATAGGCTACTATAATTAGCTCATGTGCAATGGATTTAATGGTCTTGAATAGTTTAGGATAAATATCTGAAGTGTCCATGGATGAAATTTGCATTTGAGTCAATACGGGAAGTCGAAGACATCCCTAAATCATGGAGTAGTCGACATAGTGGAGGGGGATGATGTTGATTTGGTAGTTATCCTTGTAAAGAAATATGGCATCTGTGAGACAGGGAAATGGTTGGCTTCAAAATCTATGGGTAGAAGAGATGATAAAAATCAACAGGGTATTTAAAATCCAGTGGGGAATTGTCACCAATAGGAAGAGATGCCACTAGCGGGTCCTTTGTGGGCAAGAGGAGGAGGCAAGGTTGATTGTATAGGCTCTTCCTTTGGTAAAGAAGAGAGTAAGTTGGGCTCTTCGTGGGTAGAAGAATGGGTAATGTGGGTTGCTCGACAGGTAGAGAGATGAGTGGGGTAGATGCATCTGAAGATAAGGTGGAATCCTCCTTAGGTAAATGATTGGATAACATAAGTTCCTCCATGGATGAAAGATCTTGTGAAAGAATTTCCTCAATAGATGGGATGGGAGGAAACTAAGAGGAAAGAGCCGATATGATATCAAAAACGACATGGAACTCTCGAATGTTGGTATCATTAGTTGAGGTTTTAATGGCTTGGTTGGATGATGGGTATGATTTGGGATTCTGACTTCTTGAAGAAGTAGAGGTTTTGGTTAGCCAATGCATTTGTGTTATCCAAGACAATATATATGTTATCTAACATTTATTGGACAATAGTTTTGAAAGTTATACAATTACGTCACTATGACCTATAACATGATGATAATTGTAGTAATCATTCTCCTTATACCATGTAGGCACAGGATGGGAAGGGTCAAAACCAGTGTGTGTTTTGATGGGTGGAAGAGTGATTGCTCTAGATTTTAGAAGCTTTTCCAAAACTAAAGAGTAAGGTTCTCCAATGGGAGTATATTTTTGTTGTTCCTGCTTGAACTAGAAAGTCTGAACAGGAGAAAGATTAGAAGAAGGTTTTGATTGGTTGGATGGATGAGAAGGGCCGGATTTTAAAACCATTGTGTTGGCAGATCCTTTTTCTTTAGAATAATTATTTTGTGGTTTGGAAGAATAAGAGGTGTCATTGGATTTAAACGAAGTGCTTTTGCTACGCATAATTGTAGCTTCTTCTCTTCAATAACATATATTTCAAGTTTTTGGGCCATGGTGAATGCCTCATAAAATGTTTGGAAGGTTTGAAATTGGAGAGTTGGAGAGATATGTCTAGAAAAAGCTCTAGTAAACAACTCTATTAATTCAGTTTGAGGAAATTGGAAAGTGAGTTGATTAATAAGGTTCCACCAACACGTGACAAAATATGTGATAGAATCATCCTCATATTGGCATAATAAATACAAGTCAGTCATGGTAACCTTCTTGAAAATGTTAATGGAGAAATGATCAAGAAATGCCTGGGATAATTGATTGAATGAGAAGATAGAGTGCCTAGGTAAAACACTATACCAGTCTAAGGCCGGTCCTATCAAGGACATTGGGAAAGTTCGGAGAAGCAAGGCATCATCATGGGAAATCAGATAACATACATGTTTAAAAGATTACAAATGTTGTTGCGGATCTTCCTTGCTATTAAATTGGTTAAATTTTGGAATTTCCCAATGTGCGGGGTATGGATGAATTGGAATAGAAGGGTAAATAGGCTCATTACAAATCTCTTTGTAAGTTAGAGAAATACAGAGAGCCCAAAACAAATTCTTCTAGGGTCTACATATTTTCCATCATCATTTTTATCAAATCATTGGTTGGAATGGATTGAGGTGGACCTCCGGTGATGAGTAGGACATAAAAGGGACACCTGTATATGGAGGTTCCGAGTAAGTAAATTGAGAAGGGGGATATAAGTTGTGGTAGATGATGACAACATATACCCTAAATGGGAAGTGTAGGTGACTGGGAGGTGGTTGAGACAAGGTATAGGTGGGAGGAATGTGTGTAGAAACCCTCGTGGAAATAGGTGGTAGAGTAGCAGGTATAGACATGACCAAACTCTAAAAGGGGGTCGACACAACTGGAGGTTGCAAGGTAATAGGAACTAATGAGGTGGAAATCCCTACACTAGGGACCGTAGATGATGGTGAGGTAGATGTCAAAGATATGATAGGTTCTCAGTAGGTGCAGCGAGATATCAAAAATGTGGGAGTGATATGAGAAACAACAAGTGGTAAGGTGGAAGTATGTACTGCTACAGTAGTGGTGGTCGATACAGAAGTGGGGGCCAAAGCAGGAGGAATGGATACATACATACCATAGATAAGCTATCATGACAAGTCACGGGTAGATGAATGAGTCAGATAATGTTCTAAGGATGTGGGATTGTGATCAAGTAGTTTTGCAAACTCATCGTCACTGCATGTATAGAAATAGGTGAGGTGGGGTTCATGGGTGAAGAAATAGAAGGTGGTGAAGGATTATATGGTAGTGGTTAGAGGCTAGCATAAAAACTAGAGCGTTGGCTTGTCTGCGAGTCAAAACCATGTGAATGATGGTAGAACAGGTAATTTGAGTTCTGTAGATAGTACAAAAACACAAAAAATATAGCAAAAGAAATATGGAATGTGGAATTTGGTCAATGTTTTGATAGAAAAATCAAAACACAAACCGACACCAGTTGGCTAACCGATGCCAATAGAGAGGGGTAACCGATGGCATTGGATCGATGTCGATTACTTATGAATAAATGGAAGATTTGAAAATCTAGAAATGAAGGGTGAAAATCAAGTGAACCTAGACTTTGAAAATGATACTAAAGACTTAGAAATATGATGAAGTGACAGAATAAGTCACAGAAAATGTCTATTTATGAATTGAACATTGTTTTGGGAGAAATAACCAAAACAATAGGGAACTAATGCCGGTTTGTAAACTGATTTCTGGTATGAAGAGGTAACCGATGGTGGTCACTGGACCGATACCGGTTACTGTGAAATCTAAGAGGAGATGAAAATTTGAATTTTTGGTAATTAAGTCAAATGAAAATACCAACCCAACAACTGAGTATGGCAATGATGAGTCCTAACATGCCCAAAAATAACTGGAATACACCAATTGTGATGGTGGGGCATGAAGGATAAGGAAAACAAGATGAAACAGTCTCATACCTCAAAACACACAATCTTATGTTGTAGATTTTATGTTGTGTGGCTTATGCCATTTAAAACTGACTATGAGTAGAATAAAGTTTTTGGTCAATGAGGGTGCCCTATAAGCAATCTATGGCTGGTTTTGGTGTGTTTTGGATAAAGGGACCCGATATACCTTTTGGTATATGTGGTACAAATCTAATATGATGAATGGATAGAAAACCAACTGGATTTGCCACTAATCCACTTATTATTCGTTAATGGTAATTTCTGGAAGGAAGATGTTTAAGAAGTGTGTAATTTGTTCAAGTGATTTGGTTTGGGATGTGTGTGCAAGAAGTGAGCTATACTTAATTCCCACCAACCATCAGCTGGTCATGACCTCCAACATATAGGTTGCAAATAAATTTAGGTGATTTAAATGCAACATACACAAGGATGAAATGTAGAGATTTTTAAGCCCAAATTGAAAGTGAAATTCGATGAGAGCAATAATGAATAGGCAGAGAGTATGTCTTTCACTAATGCAATACAAAATAAAAAGAAGTGTTCTTTTTAACCCAAAATACAAATTTCACTTAGACAAGTAGAAGAAGAAGAATGTTCCCAAGGAGAAATTTTAATGTGAACTCTTTTAAAAGGAAATAGACACACAAAGATTCCCTAAGAATGAACAATGCAAAAGAACCCAAATGATAGGGTCCCACCGGGTGTGCCAAAATGTTTCACCTCAAAGTAATGCGATAAAATAGATAAAGGTAACGGGCATAGGAGGAATACCTGTGAACTGTAGGGAGAAGGTTACACACATTGTAGATGTTGAATCAGACTGATTGTAGAGAGCTTACCTTTGGCTAGGAGGAATGACCTATATAAGAAACATAACAAGACCACCAAATAATATTAAATAACAAGAGTCGAAGGACTTGGAAGCATCTTTGCCTCCTCAAATGGTTGTCAATCCTTTGTTTAATACAACTTAATGTAAGAAGAAATGATAAACCAATGATTCCTACTGTAGTTGATAAGATTTAGGTATCTCCTATAACATACAATAAGTAAATTTAACTTAACAAGAAAGGTCATGATTAAATCTGGATGGTTGGTTGGCTGGTTTGGGTCTGTAGATCTGATAAAGGCTATAGGTGAGGTCTAGGTAAGGTTGGGAAAGGTTCTAGGTTGTTTTGGAGGAGGTATGAGCTTGCACATGTTATAGAAGAAATTGCCAAGCTCAAAGACCAATGTCGATTAGGTGACCGATGGTGGTTAGGGAAGGAGACCAACACTAGTTGGGTGACTAGTGTCGTAGGGGCAATTTGGTGATAATGTCAAGAACTGGGAATTGGGAACTCTTTGTGATTGACAGAGAGTGATGGGGATTTGGATAGGTTCGTAGGATTTTTGTTAAGGCTCAGAGATACTGATATGTGGGTTTGGTCAAGGTATGGAAGGTGAAACGGGTAGAAGGTTGGCCAGAGGTACTGGGGAGTAGATCGGGTGAGGTAGAAAGGTGGTATCTAAAGTAGATGGCTTAATAAAACAATCGAGCTATTAGAAATGACAACGAAGAGATAACACTTACTTGTTGAATGTAACTTGGAGGTGGATGGTGGTGGTGGTTACAAAAGGTGGTGATTGAGTGAATATGGTAGCATGGCGACATGATGCTTCTGGTATGTGTGCTTTATTCTCTCGAAGAACATGTGGATGAACCAAATGATGTTTGAATGCTGAGAGGGGCTTTGGTTGGTCACAAGGTCACAAGAGTGCTTGAACATGCGAATGCAAGAAGCATAAGCCAAGAAATCCAGATTTAGAACCTAATCAAAGAGTTAGAAACTCTTATTTAACCTAACCGATGGTAGTTAGGTGAACAACACCGCCGAGGGATAATCGATGTTGGTTAAGGTGAATAAGTCCAAGTTTCCAAAAATAGCCTGATCTTTGCTATTTTTGGCGTGATTTGAATCCTCATTCGGGTCTCAAGTGGAGAATAACACTTAGATAAGTAGGAGTGTTTTTGGAGAAGAAATAGGGAATTAATGTTAGGGCTAGACTAAGTCCTAGTTAGTTGGGATAAGTAGGGACTTAGTCTTAGTTAATTACTAGGCTAGGAATAGGTCTTGGGTGAGGTGGATAGGTGAGGTGTAAATAAACTTAATTAAAGTAATTAAATTAATTGATAATGTGAGGATGAATATTAATTTAATTAAAGGTGATTAAATTAATATCAATGTGGGGAAGGGGCCATGGCTATGTTCACGTGTCAAATTGATGAATTGAAATGGGTTACAACTAATGTTCATGAATTCCAACAATTGATGTACTAGTATATTAACAATAGTTACAACAACCATGAAAGGTTCTGATAGACAAAATCATTATTCCCACCAAGATATTAATGCTTCTTTTCTAACGTAGAAAGGTGTAATTTATTACTAATACTACAATCAAGTACTAAAAACATCACACACAAGATGATAATTACATACAACCATCATGCCATAAAAATAATATGTCATAAATTCTGAGTGCATTATGAGTGTTGAATCAATGTGTGCTATTGCATGGTTGTACATGTAACCACGTGTTAGTATCAACACCCTTTCTATGATATGCATACACTCGTGTGGCTACATATGCAACTAAGAACAAAAATTATTGTCAACTCTTATAACCCTCTCTTCATTTACGACTCATTGCTTTATACAAAAGAAACTGAAATTAAGGATATGACAATATTAAATGATGGAGTACTAACCTTTTGTTGTACTTTGCTAACAAAAATACCTTATTACATTGGTGGCATAGAGATTGAGGTCTCTTTCGATTATGAGATTTTGTAAATTGACTTATTTGATTGCTTTGCTAATTAAAAATTGAAACAATAGCTTGTAACATTGGAGAATGTTGAGAATTGCTGTTACTAGTAGGCTACTCTACTTTTAATGCTCTTTTCTTTGACCTCATGTTCATTTCCATAAATACAGAACACTTATTTTTCTCGATTGCCAACCTGATTTATTCCACAAAAATCATCCTCCTGCTAATTTAGGAATGTAACATCACCTTGCACTAACTCTTTTGAAAGCTGCATGTAGTGGTGGAGTCTTAATTGATGAAATTTTGGACATAACAACTATTTTCACTATAAATTCTTGATTCTAAATATCATTTAAGCAAGAATTTTGATTATGGATTTAATTTCATGGATAACACCACTCATAATCTTGGATCAAATTGTTTTGGACTAGTATAATTGCTTTGGATGTGCTAGCAATATTGGGATTGGATGTTTATATAGGTTTGACATTAACAACCGATTTTCACCCTCCAAAATTGGTTGGAAAAGAGGTATATTTTGTTGATTGGGAGGATAGTAAGGTCTGAAACTCTGATTTTGCTATCTTTTAAGAGAAACTATCTCATTCCCAAAATCTTTTAATATGTATTTTATCTCTTGTAAATCATTTTATTGGCTTGGGGCTGCATTGATTTGGCTCAAAGGCTAAGAATTAGGTGTTGGAATTGGAGCTATTGTAGGTATTTAGAAGGAATTGGGATGAGGAATTTCTAGAAATATGGGCATAGGAGGCCTTGGAGATATTTTCCCTACTTGTATAAGACTATTTTCAGCTCTAATTGTTATATCATAAGCATCAGGGAGTGTCCTTCTGCCCATTGATTGTATCATCACTGAAATATCAAAATTCAAAGCCCTTAGATAATACAAAAAGTGTACTAAGGAGTAGGTGTTACTGATTGTGGAATTTTATCCCAAGTCTTTTGGAATCTATAATTGAAATTAGTCATGAAATCTTGTAAAATATGGACTTGACTAGTTCTTTGATGACTAGTTATTTCCTTGATTTATGGCTTGATCTACGACCTTGATGGTTCTTAGATTGTTATTCCTTGCCTATTTAAGCAAGGTCCATTCTCAATGTATGGCATTGAGTTCCATAATAATATATGATATTGCTGCTCATTTGTTTGTAAAGGTTTTATGTAAAGCTATTCTGGCGAATTTCTTTCATCTTACTGATCATGGTGTTTGATTAGCATCTGTGTTCTTGGCTTGGTACGATCTAGTTATCATTCCTTTTAGTTACTGATTGTGGAATTTTATCCCAAGTCTTTTGGAATCTATAGTTGAAATTAGTCATGAAATCTTGTGGTGATCTCTTGATGGTGGTCAATTGTTCCACTAATGAAAGATGATATGATTTGTCCTCAAAATGCCTGTAAAAAACTTCTCCTAGTTGATCCCATGTAGTGATGGAATTTAGTGTCAATCCCTGTACCACTATAACACTTTGCCTTTAAATGAGGCATCCAATAATATAATTGTAACATTTTCTTGAGTAACATGATAAATAGAGCATATATTGGCCACATCTTTAACATGTTCTATGGGTGTAACCTAATTTTCCCCAGTAAAAAATGGGATGCTCTTAAGAGTGGCGGGATATCATCATGTCAAGTGAGCAATAGTGGGCTGCCATCATTAAAGGAAATAAAAACTTTATTTCTTAGAAGGGCCATATTCAGATTAAAACTGGGTATAGGGAAATTAAGAAATGAACTTTGTTTTTATGGAGCAAGAAAATCTTTAGGATATGGTTTGGAATTTAAAAATCTACCTCTCTTAGCTGAATTCAAAGGTAACTTAATGAAATCAAATGGAATACCTTTTGTAGAAGATCGGTTATAAACTTTGGTATGAAATACACACATATATGCCATCATGATATGTTTTGAGCTTATGAAGTCACCAAACACTAGATAAATGTGTCAAAAACACTAATATTTTCTACAAACATCATGAAATCTTTGAAAATTCTTCGATCTATATCCCACTGTGCATGCCATAAACTATTGTCACTTTGAAGTTTACCCTTTGGAGAATGGTGTGATAAATATCCTTTCAATTGAAAAAATGGAAACACTCCTAGGTTATGGGTCACATGTACATTGGAAATGAGTCTCCAGAGAGGGATGGTTCCCCTATTACAACACCTAAATTAAATCTGTCTCTAATGCTACTATTCTACCAAAATCAACAATAAAAAGGAGAAGGAAAGAAGGGAATAACTGAAATAAGGATGGTGATACACTTGAATGTTTTTGAGGATTTCAGACTAATTGGAATCACAAAAGTCATACACCATACACTAATGACACGTGATTATATCAAAGAAAAATCATTTCATAGAAGGGTTCAAGCTGAATTGTGACAAGATAAAGAAGGGGTAGTAGATGGCTCCACAAAAAAATCCTACATGTAAGCTATGACATGAAAATTAACAAAAAAATAAATGAACAGATGAAAATTAAATTGTTAATATAAGGATAAACACATACCATAAAGATAAACTCAGTTTGAAACAAAATATGCACTAAACACAGGTTGTAGAAAGGTAAAAACAACTCCTTTATTTCTCTAAGAGGTGGAATAAGCACAAAGAATCACTCATGACCCTTGCTTTCTCACCCAGAAAACTAAATTGCTCCAAAGAATATGAATGAAGAGGCAAATATATATTTTTACAATGCGTTATGGAGTTTTATAGAAAATATGAGAGAGAGGAAGAAGGAAAAATCCTAGAGATGAAAGTCTAGCTTCTAAAAATAAAAAATGTGCGCCCTGATTTCTATGCCAAAAATATCCCATACAATTTTCTTTTATCCAAATCTACGCTTTTAAATAAAAATTACACTTCTAGAAATAGGAAAAACAACTTTTCCTTCCACTTTTGCATGCTTTGTTGTATTATTAGAACTTCGTATGATGATAGAAAACTCGATTGTTCATGATTTCATCTATTTTTAACTTTTCATAAATCATTTTTAACAAACTATGCTAAAAATAACATTCCACATTTGAAAAAAAGTAAAATAAAGTGTTTTTATGATTTGTAATTGGGTCACGTGAAAACTTCTTTCTCTCTGATTTCTCTTTTTTGTGCTGCTTTTCACATGGAATTTACTGCTTATGACATGCCTTTATATTTCTCTCATTTTGCATGGCTTCCACACTTTGTTACATAGATTTCATTTTCCCTTAACACGTGGCCCTTTTCATGGCTTCTTGCCTTCTTTATTGTTTATCAAGTGGATTTACGCGTGGATGTGTCTTTCTATCATTTCTTGCACGTAGCTTCCCTTATCCTTTCTACCCAATTAGAGACATGTGGATTTGCACGTGGGTATCTCCTTATGTTGCATGGAATCAACTCTATTCATCGCACAAATTTATGCATTTCTTGTCTTCCTATGTCGTATGACTTCTTCTTGCTTTATCACTTACGTGACATAGTATTCCTTTGTTACGCAAATTTCTACATGGTTTTATTTGTGTGTCACGTGACTTTTGAATGTCACATGTGTGGCCTTCTATGGGTTTTTCTTGTGTTCCATTGAGTTTATGTGGATATCGTACATCTTTACGCATGTGTTTTGGTTTTTTTTGCTAGCACGAGATCCTACAATGGCTTTATTTCTTCCTTGTCATGTGGATTTTTTTCTTTGCTTGTTATGTGGGTCCTTCTTGTGTCATGTGTTTTCTTACCCAAAACCTTATTGCCTCCATTCGCATGACTTGCATGTGGAATTTTTTGGCACTTCTTTGTGTGTGACACGGATTTTGTGGATATTGTCCTCTCTTACGAGGACTTTTGTATGGATGTTCCTTTTTTCACATGGCTTTGTCTTCATTGAGCCACAAAATTTTGTTGTCTTATTTAATTTATTGACACACGTGGACCATCTATTTCTCATTTGATGAACTTTTTGTGGGTTTGGATCTCATCATGTGTCACACATATTTTCACACAACCTTTTGCATGGGTTATTGTTTTTGTTGAAGCACGCCAAGCTCTATTCCCTCTATCTTTGATCTTTTTGGTCTCTAATCCAAAATTGTTAAACTACACAATATGAACCAATGGTATGAATAAATATGAAATATTATTTTGATAATAGGAACATTAGTCCATATAAAGATGATGTAATTGAAATTTTAAGTGTGTAATGTGTCACCAAAACCATACACCGAGGTTGACTTGTATATTTTGACAAACCGACCAAAGATGACATTTTTAATGTGGGATATATGTTTCATGGAGTGGGGATATATATTTCTAGGTATGTTTTATGTAATTAAACCTCATAAAATGATGACAAAAAGCTATGTAAGAATAAACAAGTGATCGAATGGCTATTAGGGTGCTCTAAGCACGAGTGGGGAGGGTGTATTTTTGCATGCAAGTGTGTAATATCAAGACCAATAATGTCAAAGGATAGATTGCCAAATTTGAGTGTATACATTTCCCCCTTTAAGTATGAAATGAAAATCGCATGCTTAAAGGAAAAGATACCCAAGTGTGTAGACACACTTTTTCTTTGCTCATGATAACTTTGTTTTTAGGATATTTTTGTGTTGGTATCAACACGCTCTAAAATGAAACTTGTAACACAAAGTGTAGTCAATTCTTGAGATAGGAAATTGAACTTTAATTCAAAATGTAATGAAAGTATCTTGTAAAAAATTTGCAATAAGAAATGCCAAAAGAGTCATAAAAACATTGAAGGAATACACTTTTTGTGATTTAGAAGGAATGTGTTCCCATTATTTTGCTTTGGATATTCTCGAGCTTTGTTGAACTCGATGAAGGATTGAAGGTGATCAATCCCCATTTTTTACCAAGGGGTGGATGTGCTAGGTATACCAAACCAACACATGAATTCGAAGAGAAGAGCCAAAAAGAGGAGCTAAAGCACTCTTTCCAAGGAGGAAGACAACATATCAAAGCCATTCAGTAACTCTGATATTTTCCCCTTAATTGCAAAGAGGTTAGGAAAGCCGCCCATCAAAAACTTAGTTGTCTCATTATCTTCCATAACCCCATGAATCATACCACTACAGATGAATATAAGCATAATTGTATAACTTGAAACACATATTAGAAAAGAGAAATAAGTGCCCCCATACTCTTCCCATGTGCCGAGTAGAAAATGAATATGACTAATTGCATGCCAAAATATAAGTGGATAAAGGATATCCATGCCCCCAATGTATCTAAAACCAGAAGTAAAACCAAGTACCACATGGAGAAGGAGAGAATGAAATACTTCATATCCCTTGAAACGATGCCAAACCGAGTCACTCTTAATATAAAACCAATAATAATGATAAACATAAAAATGTCGATAAATTTGGAGTAATTTCCTTGGGCAAAAACACATGGTAGGGTCGAACCATCTCGTATGGTCCTAACTAATGATGAGGGTCATCAATTCTCATCATTAATAATGTCAATCCGGGTTGGTTTCCGAAGGTTGTATGCATTAAGAGAAGAAGATCTTGGAAAGCATCTCCCTTAAACACAATCCACACTTAAATAAATTAAAAGCACACATGTGGAAATTTAATGCACACTTACAAAAATTAAAACACACTTGCATAAATGAAATCACACTTGCAGGAATAAAACACACTTGCATAAATTGAAATTGCTGAATTGAAAATAAAGGAAAGAGGAAAAGACACCTACAGGTTCACAAAATAAATTACATAACATAAAAAAACAAAAATTTACAACAAAAGGAAAACTGCAGAAATAAAGAAATAAACATTAACACATTGATCCATCTTCCTTGGAATGAGTGGCCAGCTCATTCCTTGGAAGATGATTTAATTCATACTTTTAATTCAGAACTTACAGAAAAACTTTACTTCCAAAGATTGGAAAGAAAGAACAGATCTTGATTACTTGGGGAAAAGAATTACATATCTCAGTGTGGAAGGTTGCATTTATAATTCATGCATCCAACCAACTCCTTATTTTAGGAAATACAATCTAATATTATCTTTATTCCAATCCTAACAACTAATATCTCCATCTCCACAAAATATGGAGAGAGATATATTATTGAAGTCAAATCTTATCTTGCTTATTTTAGGAAGATTTGCTCCCAAATCTTCTCCTTGCTTTTGGTAACAAGAATCACAATGATTTTATTATCCTATATTATTGGAAGGAGGTTTTTCCTCAAAATATGATTTTGACCAAATACCTTTCCTAGATTTTCCATTTGACTTTGTTGTTTTTGATTGTGGAACTTTTGACGCTTGTCTAATATGCTTTTTCCTCGGACTAGCTCACTAAAAGTTAGATATTTCTTCATTGGTAAAACCTGTAGAAAATATGAATGAGGTTTTTGTTAAACACATTGCTATGAACAAAAACCTCTCTCAGATTTTCCATTTCACTTTTTTATTTTTGTTTATGGAACTTTTAGTGCTCGTTTGATACACTTTTCCTGATGCAGCTCACTAAAAGTTAGATCTCTCTTCATTGGTAAAACTTGTAGCAAATCTAAATGAGGTTTTTGTTAAACACATTTCTATGAAAAAAATCTCTCATATTTCCATTTGACTTTTCTATTTTTGTTTATGGAATCTGTTAGTGTAAATTCACAAAGACCCCCAAAATGACCTATGGATCTACTTTTCTAAGGCAATGTCATTTGGTGTGAATGCACAACATTGAGCTTTCCCAAAGTGTGGGACCTTTGTAAATGGGGAAAGCTCTCTAGAAAAGGTTGGTTCATCTTCCAAAACTACCTACCATAAGCTATTCTAGTGTAGGAAAGATAATCTAATCCTAATCTAACTTCTAAGGAGATAAGGAGAGAAAGAAAAGAGGGAAAAATAAATCCTAAACTAAATGGTGATACATCAAGACTGTCATGGAAGAAGAAGAGGTGAGAAATGGAAAGGATGGACAAATGCATCACCGACCAAAGATAGATTTCACAAAAATATTGTTCCAAAACTCCATGAACACATCTCCAAAACCTGTAATGGACATCCAAACATGCAAAAATACCGCAATGAAGAGAGGTAAGAAGGAAACAACAAAAAACGAGCAAGGATGAACAAATGCATCAAAAACACATTTTTATTGCTCCAGAAGAAACATAGAATCATCATTTCATGGGTAAGAGGAAAAAAAATCCATTACAGATTAGGGGAGGAGGTTCAAACTCCATTTTTGACCTTGGGGAAGAAAAGAAGGGAGGGCAAAGTAGAAAGAATGAACAACCTTTTACAAATGAGCCAAAACTGGCTTTTAACACTTGAGTAGAAAGAAGGAAGGTAAAAACCGTGGGAAAAATCGATTTGAAACTCCAACCACCAACATATTTGTTTAATTAGCCTATAAAGTGATGGGTTTCCATGAAAAATCCCATACTTCATTGTACATTGTTTGCAAAGCAAAACAAAGGCCCACACTTCATTAATTTTGGTGGTTGGGAACCATTTCGTGTTTTTCACATGCCAAAGACATTTTCCCATTTTTAACCCACAAATATCCATAAAAAATCAAAATTTAGGTGTCCACTATGTAGAGGATTTCAACATCTTTCCAATGACACCAAAATAGTGAAAAACCGAGCTTTGGTTTGAAAGATATGGCCCTATGAAGATTTAGGGCAAAACTGGTAAAAAGGGGTCAAAATCGGGGTCGGCAGGTCAAACCTTAAAATTTTCCCTTTTGGAAAAAATCCCCGAAAATCTCAGCACCTCCACCACTCCAAGACACATGGCATCACATGGTTCACTGATGGGATTGTGGGCTTCAAAATAACATTCTGCCCCTTTGTGCCACTTTGGAAAATTTTCCAAACAAACTTCGCGGCCCCACCGCTTTGAGACATGTGGCACACTCTAGTTGCTTGGCGGGCATGTGCCTCAAATTTTCACCTTTGTGCCCTTTTTTGGTTTTGGAAAAAAACAAAAATATTTCCGCCAGTCCGACTCCCATTGACACATGGACACGTGGCGCCATTTTATTGCTTTCGGCAGGGGTGCGCTCCCTATTTTTCCTTTGACGCGCTTTGACCAACGCCAAAAAACTCGAAGTCATTACACCCCACCACTCTACCTTGACACGTGGTGTCATTTCATTTCCTTGTGGGCTTTCAGCTGAAATTTTCCCTTTGCGTTTTTTAGCCAAAAGGCTAAGTGCCAAATTTTTTCCCGCGGGCCCACCTAGGGAAAATTTCCCCTCCAAACTCGTCGAGCCATAACTTGCAAAATACAAGGAGTTAGGAGGACTTCCTTACCTTTATGGAAAGGGGAAAGAATTATCTATTTGATGAAGTAATACCTAGAAAATTTTGAGTACCTGAAATGTGAAAAATTTACGAAGGCACAAAAGGAAGCTAGTTAACCCAAAATAAGAGGGAGCTTATTTTGGTTAACAGGAACTTTTAGTGCTCGTCCGATACACTTTTCCTCAAACTGCAGCTCACTAAAAGTTATATCTCTCTTCATTGGTAAAACCTATAGAAAATATGAATGAATTTTTTGTTAAACACATTGTTATGAACAAAAACCTCTCTCATATTTCCCATTGGATTCTCTGATTTTTCACAATCCCTCAAAAATGTCATTTCGTTGATGCAAGTTCCGGAACTAAATCTGTAAGTTCTGGAACTAAATCTGATTTTTCCATGAATTTCAAGTTCTGGAACTAACTTTCATTCAATTGATACAAGTTTTGGAACTAAATCTGTGAGTTTTGGAACTAAACCTGCGAGTTCCGTAACTAATTCTGTGAGTTCCGGAACTAACTTTGTGAGTTCCGGAGCTAACTTAAAACAACTACAACTTTTGCATGCGACCTCAGATTGAGATGATTCTTGTTTTGAAATTGCATAATTTTTCAAGAGAAATCTGAATATGAAATCAGATTTGAGTTTAAATGTACTGTTCATGATCAGTTCCACTTTTCCCAATACTAGCATTATCTTTCCTTTATGTCCTGCATACACAAGACTTGCATCTTTTCCCAAATAATCAATAGGATTAGTCAACAAAATAGATAAAAAAATATTTCTAAAGAATTAACAAGATATATATCCTATATTCTATCTTAAGCAAACTATAAGTTTTAAATCCACTTTCAAAGGTAACTTGGAAGGACAAAATAATGGTAATTTATGGTCATTTTATGGCCTCATCAACTAATATTTATGGTCCTAACTAATTTTTATGATCTTGATCATGTATAAGTTTTATTTATTTTCTTCATCTGAATATGATTTTAAGGTATTTTTGTCTATCTATGCATATGTATTTGCCTAGAAAAACTATGTTTATATGCTGAAAAAGTAGACTAAAACCTCGATGTTTGCCCCAAATTTTGAGGCATGTATGATGAATAATTTTGAGTGCATGAGTCAAAAGGAAATATGTATACCTATGTCTGATATGTTGATAACATGTAGATAACCTCTACAATGCTAATGTGGTGGCCACCAAGAAGAAATTGTACCTACAAAGAGGATGTGCATGGTAAAGACCATGACATGAAAGAATAGTAATAATAAGAAGTATGATAACAAGAATATCTGTTAATGTAATAAAAATATCAATAATATAAGATGGTGTTTTAATCGAAGAATAAGTGCATAAAATGTAGAGATAAGTACAAAACATGTCACAAAAAAAAGTAAAAAATGTTTGTAAACATGGGACACCCATGACATCACAAGAAAATTAAGGCCCATGGGCCTACAAACAAGAGATACACAACCAAACAAGGCATAATGCTACAAACATGGGACACACATGGTGTCACAAGATAATCAAGACCCTTAAGCCATAATTAGAGTAGGAAGAAAGCATACACATACAACTAGAAAACATGTATGAAAAACAATCATAGCAAGATGTGATGTAAAACATATGATATATGATATATGAAAGAGCTAGCAATAATTGTAAGCATTGCACAAGACACATGTGTTAGTACTATTAGTATGAAAGATAAAAAAATACACAAGATATATATATATATATATATATGTAATCAAACGTAATGAGGATAGAAATAAACTATAATGGAATTATAGCGCTGGATGTAGTATGCAAAAGGAAAATTCCCCTAGAGGTTAGTAGTCTAGGTAAAGGGTAAACCAACACCTATCATCATGTACCACTCTATGTATGTCCTACATCATACTCAATATACCATGTGAACACATGTGTGTAAAGAGGAAATGCTATCTATCAAACCAAAGGAGTAAACAACATGTATAATGTAAAGTGCGAACAATGTATGCTATACAAGTTTTGATTTTGTAGTTTTGTAAATATTTGAATGTTTTTGTGTTTTATGCCCTCCATGAGGGCATAAAGGAAAATCTATTCTCTGAAAATAAGGGAGGGTGATCCAATAATTCCCAAATGGAGGGGAATCAATAGAGATGATGAAACTAAAGGAAGGGAAACAAATTCCCCAAGTATATGTGGGCGTGCAAAGTGAGATTTAGGTGTAGAATCATTCCCTCAATAGTCAAGTTGAACCTATAAATAAAGTGTGTCATCGGGAAATGAGTGGGGGATAGTATGAGAACTAACCCAAGATAACCTTACGAGGGCATAAAATAATTAATGAAGATGGTAGAGGGCTAGACCTTTTAATGAAGATGGTAGTGGGTGATAGTATGAGAACTAACCCAAGATAACCATGGTGGTGATATGTGCCATAAAAGGCTTGTAAGGAGAACTAGAAATAGTATAAAAATGAGTAGATTGTAATGTGTCATATCTCGTAGGGTGGATTAGAAGAGTGAGAACTCCTATAAGATAAATGAGAAGTGATAATGTGAGTCATAAAGCTAAAATATCCATGTAAGATAGGATGAGGGTGCAAACTATGAGATATAATGTGTGTAGAAGAATACCTAGGTAGAGAGCTAGAGGTTCTAGAGCTATGTGATGTAACATACAAATAAATCCCATCAAGATACCAAAAGTGATGTGAATTTGTGTGTGCAATCAAGGGCCTATGATAAGACCTAAGAGGACTAGTGCTATATGAGGTAGAGTGGGAAGTAATGGGCATATCTGTAGATGCACTAGGAAGTGAGATGAAAAATCTAGAAGAATGGGGCACATGTGGAAAGAAATCCATAAAAGGAACACTGCAAATACTGAAAAACTACTACTAACTAATAAACTTGATGCATTGATGAACAATGGCTAAGAAAACTCGTAGACACCAAAAATATACATCCATTGTCTTAAAATCACTTGTGACCAAAGACGAAACATTTACGACCCTTCATGGCATTAGAATCACCCTATCGATCATTTTAATATACTCACATACATCATACCCCTCATATCCCTAAAAGTATAGATTAATTATTTAATTAAAATAAGTTAGTTATCCTCCTCACCCTCACACCTTGCTAACTACCTAACCTCCTCTAAAACTACCTTCTAAAAATCACTAACTTATCCCTAACCACCTCTAAAACTACCTTCTAAAAAAGTTAACCCCCTCACCCTAACAAACTTAATTCATTCGATATTTTTAACCTCCTCCCATCCCAACAACTTAAAAATCCAATTGAATCTAGTTCAAAGTGGAAGGAAAATCACTTGTTTAACCAACTAACTCAGATTTTGTTAGATCACCGGTGATTTACCCGATCGTAGATGATTTATATAAGCTTGCATTTGGCCCTCTTCGAGAGAGAAGAAAGGGAGGATTCTCACGTATCACAGGTAAAATTTTCTCTTATTCAGAGTTCCCAGAGATCATTTACCTTCCATGAGGCTTCATCATTGTCATGCCACTCCAAAATCATCAAATTGATCATCGTACTATTCATTTTCATCATCAAATCATCATTCATCCATCTGATTCTCATTCTATCAATTACACAAGGTAACCAATGTTGTTTTTGTCTTTGATATCAGGTAATATCACTCATATTTTATTTATTATGTCATATACACTCTGAAATTTTGCTTTAGATCTTAATCTAATCAAATTTATCTATGATTTTCTTGATGCATACAAATTTACTCGCTAGTGATTTACCCATTGTTGGTGATTCTTGTGTAGTATTTATTTTTATTTTTATAAATATACCTAATCTTGCTTGCTTTTTCCTATTGTTTTCTAACTCTTTGTCCAATATGGAAATTTCATATGGCACTAGGTGGTAATAACTTCCCCATTACTGATTCTTTCCCCATGGTTCGACATCCTCTCTATTGGGAGCAATATGAACTCCTTCATGACCTAGAGCTCTGTGCAGTCTTGAACACACCCTTTGATCATCTTGAAGCTATCTTTGTAACAACCCAAAGTGGATTTGCAAGGCTACTGAAGGATTCTAGAATGCATACGACAAATTTATAAGGATCCATGAAGATCTATTACAATATGAGCCCAACTACGAGGCCAACTTAGATCTCCCAGATGAAGACTACTATATGGTTTCTAAATTTTATACTACCAGTCACATCAACATCCCTGATACTAACACTACATTAGCCCATCTCTATGACACTCCGTGAGGAAGTGTCTGATTTATTTGTGAAGACTTCATTTCTGTACCTAAATTTGACTTCACGAAGAGGAAGGATTTGTTGACTTTGTAGGATCTAATGTGTTTGAGAACCTATATCCTGACCAAGAGTCTGATTTGTGGATCTAAGTCATGTCATTAGTATCTATGTGTATATCCATCTAAATAAGTGATGTTATTTTGTCATGTTTTCATTTCATCACATTGTATCACAATCTTAATATCAATAAAAGCTTAATTATTTAGAGCAAAGTTAATAACCACCAAGGAAAGTCATTGGGATTTCGGGGACTAGATTTTTCCAGATAACCTACCCATTTATTTACTAATATCATCTTGTTTAAATTATTTGACTTGTAGGCTTACTTACAGGAGAATGAGCCTTGTTTTTTGTCTACACAGTGCACAATATCACATAGTCCACATTGCGGGTATCCTAGAAACCCCGCCATATTGAGGTTGAGTTAGGTGGTTACCCTCTTGAATGACAAGAAAACCCAAAGTAAAAACCATGCTCAAAATTTTGGCATGCATGGTGGGACACTTGTCCCTTTTTAATTGCTTCATTTTATCATTAATTTAATCAAGGTGTTTTCATCGATCGCCAATCACAAAGTGATTGGCTCAATCACCCGCAATTAGTCCAATTACCCATGATTCCCCTGTAACTTTTTTTTATCATTTCATAATCAATATGCAGTCCTTTCCTTTTTTATTTGTTGTTTCTTCTTATTTGATTACAGGTTATTTTCCTCTGGAATTATACATTTTGGATCTGCTAAGCACATGCTCTGAAAATTGCTAAAATTTGAAAAAAATGAAATAAGAATGCTCTCATGGTAAGTTTTTGAAAACCAATTTTTTTACTTTCCGCTTTACATATTTGTTCACTTGTCCTCATAGAAATCAAAAATTTCATTTTGGGACTTTAAAACAAACCATTGCATACTTTTTGATCATCTAGTATTAAATAGGGGACTTAATTCGTCGCATTCACTTATCTTCCCTCACACACAACCAAACCACTCATTAATCTAAAATGCATTCAAACATTTCCCACCCAGGTGAAATTGATTGGGATTTCATCACCCAACAGGGAAACTAACTCGGTATTCTAGCCGAGTATAAACATATTCTGTCGGTATATTTTGGCTTAGCACCTGACTCCCTTATTGCAGCAAGACCGTGAAGTGAGGGGGTAGGCCCCAATACCACACCCATACTCGACATCAGTACAGAGTTGGGCCTCACATACCTTTGGGTATATCGAGGACTCCTCCCTTAAACATACCTGAAACTAGCCATAGATGACCATTTCCTAGAACCTTCATTAGCCATCTTACACATTTCACTTTTCATAATTAATCAAGATAAATACAAAACAATGCTTTGCTTGTTCTTTCCTGTTGTTTGTAAAACAACTCATCTAGTTGTTTTCCATTTTCTAGGTGCTTTGTGTGTATTTTCTTATCATGGTACTTACTAGACAACAAGCACGTACTCAACCTTTTAAAGACATGTCTACCTCGCCATTCGCACCTCAACAACAGTCCCACTTCATACTACACCACTTCCTACGCCCTTTTCCTCACCAACGCAACCATGAGAATTGCTCTATCAAATAGACACAACCAATCCCTTTTCTGACACAAAAACTTGGACTGAATCGGGGACCCTTTATAACCATGAAGTAGGAAAAAAATCCTTCCATTCCCCACACCAATATCATGGACAAATTCTTTATACGCTAGAATCAAAACACTCATTTTCACCCATGGTATTTGAACCTCCTTTCTACAATAGGGGAGACCCTATCTTTGAAGAAATGTTAGACTTGAATCCCATTGTGCTTAATGCCTACTTAGCAACAAGAAATGTTCAAATGCAACCATTCATACCCAAATATGCTCCATACACTTATAACCCTTTATATTTCTTGTATAGCTCATTGATCAAACCCAAGACTTGTCCAATAGTTATATCCCTACACTTCAAATCAACTTGAAATGCTAAACAATAGTCAACCCCGGATTTATGCTAGCTCTACTAATCTCTTTCAAAACATCCAATGAACAATTATTCACTAGTCACTCTGAAACACTTGATGTCTCCTCAGCTCCCATATATGATCTTCACATGATCTCGTCACAAAACACATCTACTCAACAATCCACATCCTCACCGAATCCTTATAGGATCCACACCTCCTCTAAGTAGTATTTCTTCTTCCTCGTCAACTCCTCCAGTCTCCTCATAGGTACCAACACCCCCTTTGAGTTTCATCACCCCTTCTACAATTATGCCTTCCCAACAGGTTACAAATCCCATCCGAACATCACTATGTCCATCCCCACAATGACACCATTAGTCAATACTAGTTTTATTACTAATACGCACCCCATCTCAAAATACATGCCACAATATTCACAACTATTGATCTCTACACCACAATCCTTATCTCAATAGAACATCCCACAATACAACATCTCACAAAAAAGTGTACCACAACAGGCACCATCCTTTGCCACTTCAGCCATACCTTTTCAAAAACACCTACACATTCACTACCTCTTATGCATGCATCGATGCCATTGCAGTATCAGTATGTTCAAACCTCACATCCTCCCACTTTGCAGCAAGGCTCCTCATCCCATCAAAACATCCGATGACACAACATCCCTTATTATCAAAACACCCCCCAACAAAATGTCCCATATCAACAACACATACCTCAAAGGAAGACATACCTCAACAGAACATTCCTCAATACCATGTCCCACAACAGAATAACCCTTATCAGCATAATGCTCCATATCAACAAAACATCCATTAGCAGAGAACCTCCTATCAACAAAACATCCTATAATAGTATCAAGTGTACTCATAACCCAATCAATATTTGTATCAACCCAACTAATCCCTATAGTAATCAATGCAAATTGACCCACTTCAAGCTCTGCTAAGTTGCATATCTAGTTTGGAAGCCACTTCGTCAACATCCAAGAATATGCTCTCTTATGATCGAATTTGTAATGAGCCCATTCATCCTTCCGTAGCATATAAATTGTATCCACCTCACCGAGAACCTCCCAAACTTACTAAGTTTTATAGAGAATAAGATCATGTTGGGTTTCAGAATGGAACATGGCTAGAAACCATAGTCAGGGGACAAACATGTCCCTCCTCTTTAATGGGAGAGGTTCCCTTATTGAAAGCTAGAAAAACAAATGTACAAATCTACAACTATCAATGTTTGGATCTTGGTATCCTAGAGTGTTTTCATACTAAGGAATGGAAGAATAAAGATATGGGAGAAGGAAGAAAACAACAATTCTTTTGGGAAATATAGATAGCAGAGTATCTCCCTACTCACATTGAACCAAGAAAATATAGAAAAGGATCAATTACTTCACCACCGATGCAAATCTGTAGACACAAAGTTCTAAAGATTACACAGACTAGAACACAAAGTTTCTATTGAATGCAAAACAAATGATCCATTGAATCGAGGCAGAGACAGAGAGAGATAATAGAGGAAATAAGAAAGAAAGAACTTCTGTATTGAATCACTTCAGAATTTACAACCTTCCCGAAAAATTCCAGAAGCCCCTCTTCTTTCCATGGCCAAAACCATGTTCTTATAACAATTGTGTACATCCATACTTTTTCCCCAAGAAAATAATATCCAAAAGGAATAATGTTTGTTGCAGATCCACTTTTGGAAAGTGACATGAAACAAATGCACTCATGAAAACTAGAGGTTCAAAAAGGGAATATTTCATGTGTTTGAGCATGATTACTTTTAAGAGGGGCATCTCATGATTTTCTTTTTATGTGGTCCTGCCATTTCCACCTTTTAACCACTTTCATACACTCAAGTGCTTCTTGGTAAGTTTTCCTCCTTTTTATCACGTATGTATGCCCAATAAACTCCATTTTCTGATAATCAAACTTTACATCTCTTTAAACTTATCGATTTGGCTCCACAACAAACCAAAAATGCATCTCATGAAAAAATGCAACAAGAAACAAAGAGAGAGAAGAATGAAGAATGGTTCACATTTACATTCTTTAGGGAGCTTGGTTTTGTTAATGGTGTTAAAAACTAGAAGAGGGCATTTGGCTATCTTTTCCCCCTTTACCTTCAAATTTGGACCCTACATGTGGCAAGATCCAAGAAATGACAGCCCTAGAGGAGAAATCTGCATTTCCTGACATTTGGGAGAAAAAGCGTGATTTCTCATTTTGCTCGCCCCTTCGCAAAGCTGCAAAGGCGGACATGTGGCACCATCTGAGTGGCTGAGAAATGCGGTTCAAATCTACCATTTAAACTCTTTTTAACAAAAAGCTCAAATTCTCAAAACCTTCACCATCCCGCTTTGACTTTTCAACGTGAACACGCGTGGCACACCATGATTGGAAATGGGGTCGTGGCTCAATTTGCAACATTTTAACCCTTTGGTGAAAAAGGCTCAAATTCTTAATTTCCTCCACAAGCCCATTGTTCCAATTTCATTCTTCAACACGTGGCATCACGTGATTGGTTGTGGGGATGTGCTTCACTTTTATACTTTATCCACTTTTGAAAAGGGGAAAAATTCCAACCTTTCCCCCAAAAGTCCATGCCCCCGCCATTGAATTTTCAACGTAGGCCACATGTCCTTTCGATTTTACTGGGCTTCAACTCAAAATTTATCCCTTTCATGAGTGGGGCCATGGGTCATTTTAGAACTTTTTGCCCTTTGTGGAAACAAAGCTAAAATTCCTAAATTCTTCTCACGGCCTTCGCGCTAAAGCGCATATGAACTGAAAAATGGCCATGTGTCCCTTTCTTATTCACAATTTATCCCTTCGTATGGGAATCACCGCGGGTCATTTTAGAAATTTCCACCCTTTCACCGTGGGACCATGGGTCACCTTTGCAAACTTCACCTTTTAGCCAAAAAGAGTAAAATACACAAGTAACTCCGCAGCTCCGCCAAAGGGAAAATTTGCCAACTTAGGTCATCGAGCCATAACTTGAGAAATACAAAGAGTTAAGAGGACTTATTTACCTTTTTGGAAAGGGGAGGAAATTTCCCATCTGATGAATGAGTTTCAAGGGCCCTCAAGTCCTCAGGAAGTTCCAGATTCCAAAATACCTCTTTTTAAGCACACTTCAAGGGCACCAACTCAAAATTTTATAGTTTTAGACTTGGAAAATGGAGGGAAATTTTGAGGGTGACAACAATAACTGGCTCCTCTAGGGATGACTTGGCTTGGAACAAAAACACAAGGCAAGATCAAGAACAATAGATAACTGGGAAATGAAGACCAGTGCCTTATCCATTGGGAAAAAGGAGTCAAAATAAATACCAACACAGAAGACAACACACACAAGGTGGGAAAGGAAACAAAACAAACCAAAAGACAAGACAAAAAAACACCACACACAACAAGGAACAAGGAAAAGAAACAATCCAAAACAAAGACTATACAAAATATACAAAAGGGGGTCCTAATCACTTTGGACTTGAAATTACACAACTCCAGAGACAGGCTGAGAAAAATAGGTACCTTTGTGGAACAACCAAGTGAAAGTATGAGGTACCCATGAATTGGGAATGAGAAATTGGGCATACCAAAACATCATGTGAACACTATGTGGTTTGAAAAGAAAAAAATGAGGCAAGAAAACCATCCAGATAATGATACCCAAGACCAAAAACATTCAATCCTTGTGAAGAGTTGAATGTCTCCAAAAGCTCTTATTTTGTGAAGGAGTAATGCCATTTAAAAGCTTTAAAAATGCTTGACTACCTCCACACTGATCCCTGCACACCACTGAATTATGACAACTGGATTCATGAAAAATCCAATTCTTATAACACCAACTTCTTGCTTCAGTGAATTACCAATCACATATGTTTGGCAATCATCATGAAATATACCTTGAGACCCATATATTTGCACAAAATATTTCTTGTAATAATCCTCAAAAGGAAATGGGAAAGAGACATTGAATGATTTATCATTATCATTTCCTTCGGCCTGCACATTTTCTAATTTATCCTCATGATGAGAAATTTCTACCATGCCCATTAGAAACATCCCTGCTGCCTTTGCAAACTCAACAACTTTGTTTTCCACTTCAAGGGGATCTTGAATCTTGGGTACAAGTTGCACTATTGATTTGTCTTCATGACTGGAAGGGAACTTGAAAGTTGATAGACTAGGTAAAGATGAATCAATCACATCATCCCCTTCTCCTTGTTTGCATCCCAAAGGGTGAGTTGAAACAGGACTGTCATAATCGTGAAGAAAAATTTCCAAGTGTGGCTCATCGACTTCTATTTTCTTTGAAGGGCTGCAAAAAGGTGTATGTGTGCTCATCTCATTATTAAATATAGCAAGTGGACCAGTGCTCCAACTGACTCCATTTTCTTTAGGTAAAGGCACTTGTTTGTCATTGAGGTAATTTAAAATAGCAAGAGAATGGTCAACAGAGATCTCCATCTCAGTATATTGGAATCCCTCAAACACAAGGAGAAGAAGAAAACCTATTCACTCTGTTGTGATGCACCTCCTCTTTTACCAGCATGAGGTTACTTCCTTCAAAACAAGAACATCCAATCCTAGCACATGACATATCTTCCATAAACTCCATTTCAGGTTGAAACAAAGCCTCAAGTTGTTTATCTTCCTCATTATTTGAAGGAATACCAAATTGGCATGCATCATGAGGGGCATTAAGAAGACATTCATTGGTGAAAATAAGGTAATGTTGAGGAATGAACACCTAAAGGTGTGGGGAATCACTATGAGCAGTTTTAAGAACTTGAATGTTCTCTTTTTTGTTGCAAGGTATCCCAAATCCATTGGGTGAGTTTCTTTCAACTTGCTTTGTCTCACCTTGTGACATAACCATGTAATTACCATGCCCAATATCTGCATACAATATTTGTGCTTTTGGATCATCTATTTTTTACACAATATATTTAGTTTTCTTTTTCAGGCATCAACTTCCTCATCTTCCCATCAACTGGGATAAGGGCATGTGACCAATCCATCATGATTTCTCCTCCAACATCTTTGCAAAAATTCTACTCAGCAGCATGTTGTAGGAAGGGGAATATCACTACCAAAATGGTGGCTAAAACTCTCTTCTCTGGAAAAGCAGCAAAGGCTACTTGTGCATCCTTGATCCTTCCAACCAATGGCACTTCTCTACTTTCCATTGAGTAACATGAACCAAAAGTGTGGGTTAGGGTTAAGCCTAGGGCATGAGCTACCTTAGCAGGCATCACATTATCTAAAGCACTAGAATCAATAACACAATTGTTGAGTTTGTGGCCAGCTATGAGGAGAGTGACATAAAATGGTTTGATCTTCTCATCAGATGAAGTGACTGCTGCCACAAGGCTTGGTTGAGATGAAGGAGAAGGAGTGGGAAAGAGACCTTTAGAACTAGGGGATGAAGGCTTGGATTTGGAATTTACAAAGTCTACCATCTTAGCAAAGGCCTTGGGATGGGTTTGGTAGAATTGGCTTCTGAGATCTGGATCTTAGTTTTCTTGAGATGGTCAATAATGTCAAAAGAACTAGAGGTAGATGGAGCATCATTGATAGGAGTAGATGAAACTTTTGACTTATCAACTCTATCATTTGAAGGGAAAGAAGTTTTAGGAGTAGAAACAGAGGAGGAAGGAACAAATAGAACCTACCTTGGGTGTGGAAGAAGTTGGAATAGGAGCTCCTCTCCTTGCAATCACTGGAATGGTTATAGGAGGTTCCTTAGATATTTTTAGCAGGCTGCACCACTTTCTCTTTCTTGTTTTCTTTCTCACGAGTCATGACAACATATGATTCATTGTTCATCTCTGTAACTCTTTCTTCATAATCATCCTCTTCATCTATACCTTCAAGTGGTGAGAAAATGGACATGAGATCCACTCAACTCTTCTAATTCTTCATCAATCTTCCTCTTCATGTTCTTCACATGATTTCATTCTCCTCCTCATCATCATTAGGCTCCAACACTTCACATGTTGCATTGACTGGAACTTTAATAGGTGGGCCTTAATTTCCAATCTGGTCTGAGGAGAGGGAAACCATGATTCTGGGCTGAAAGTTCTTCCTAGGAACATCCTGATAAGGAGCATGCTGGGCTAACTACTTCTTGAGAGAAATGAGATCATTAGAAAGTTTTTGTACCAACTGATCTGCATTAGCTCAGGAGAAGATGTGGAAGAAGGAGATGCTTTGGATTTGGATGATTCTCTCCTTAGCTTGCCAGACATGATCAGATCATCTTCAACACTGACAAAAAATCTTTGATCAACATCTAAAGTGGCAAGATTAGCTCTTCTAAGTGCATAGCTCACTTCAGGTAGTTGGGCATTAAGGAAGAAACATCTCTGAATCTGATCCACAAGGTGTGTTTTGTGGGATCTTGTTAACCACTTGTTGAATTTGGCCACAAATTCCCTCATGGGCTCATGTGACTCTTTCTTGATTTGAGAAATCTGGGCCAAGAGGGCATGTACATCCTCAGTAGGTTTGAAACATTGCTCAAACTGGGTCATCATGGTGTTCCAATTGGTGATGGATCTAGTAGGGAGATGATAAAACCAATCAACAACATTATCTTGCAATGTCTCTACAAAAATTCTAATAGAGATATCCTCATGTTCAACTCGAGAACACCACAAGAAACAATGAAGGCCGCAATATGCTCATCTGGATGAACCTTCCCATCACCTCTGAATTTAGGGAAATTATTTCTATTGCCTCTAGGAAATTCATGCAATGGCTGGGGAAGAGCAAGAGGCCCAACCCTTTGGCCCCAAGGCAGAGGAGATACCATCCTTGGAAATATTGTTTGGAGAGGAACTGAAACACCAATGAGAATCAAAGCATGCAAATTAGGACTGATTTGATCTTGAGGGATGTCACTCCCAAAATTTTTTCTCTAGCAAGAGGAGTGCTTGCAGATCTTGTTCCTCTTCTTTTTCTTGATGAAGGGAGAGAGAAACCTTGATGATCCAAAAGTTGGAAATGAGGGTCTTCTTCCCAAGGGTTCTTCTACCCCGAGTGTATCTTGGAGTCACCAGATCAAAGATGATCAAGAAGTTGTTATTCAAAAACTGGAATCCATTTGTAATGAATTCCCTAGTGGAGTCACCAAAAACTATGTTGGGTTTCAGAATGGAACATGGCTAGAAACCATAGTCAGGGACAAACATGTCCCTCCTCTTTAATGGGAGAGGTTCCCTTATTGAAAGCTAGAAAAAAAAAATGTACAAATCTACAACTATCAATGTTTGGATCCTGGTATCCTGGAATGTTTTCATACTCAAAAGATTATCAATCAGAAGGAATGGAAGAATAAAGAGATGGGAGAAGGAAGAAAACAACAATGCTTTTGGGAAATATAGATAGCAGAGTATCTCCCTACTCACATTGAACCAAGAAAATATAGAAAAGGATCAATTACTTCACCACCGATGCAAATTTACAGACACAAAGTTCTAAAGATTACATAGACTAGAACACAAAGTTTCTATTGAATGCAAAACAAATGATCCATTGAATCGAGCATAGGAGAGAGAGAGATAATAGAGGAAATAAGAAAGAAATAACTTCTATATTGAATCACTTCAGAATTTACAACCTTCCGAAAAATTCCAGAATCCCCCTCTTTCCATGGCCAAAACCATGTTCTTATAACAATTCGTGTACATCCATACTTTTCCCCAAGAAAATAATATCCAAAAGGAATAATGTTTGTTGCAGATCCACTTTTGGAAAGTGACATGAAACAAATGCACTCATGAAAACTAGAGGTTCAAAAAGGTGAATATTTCATGTGTTTGAGCATGATTACTTTAGTAGGGGCATCTCATGATTTTCTTTTTTATGTGGTCCTGCCATTTCCACCTTTTAACCACTTTCATAGCACTCAAGTGCTTACTGGTAATTTTTCCTTTTTTATCACGTATGCCCGATAAAATCCATTTTCTGATAATCAAACTTTACATCTCTTTAAACTTATTGATTTGGCTCCACAACAAACCAAAAATGCATCTCATGAATAAACGACAAGGAAACAGAGAGAGAAGAATGAAGAATGGTTCACATTTGCATTCTTTGGAGCTCTGGTTTGTTAATGGCGACGTTAAAAACTAGATGAGGCATTCAATTATCTTTTCCCCTTTTACCTTCAAATTTGGACCCTACACGTGGCAAGATCCAAACAACGACGACCCTAGAGAAATCTGCATTTCTTGACATTTGGGAGAAAAAGCATGATTTCTCATTTTTTCTCCACCCCCGCAGCTCCGCCAAAGGCTAGACATGTGGTGCCATCTGAGTGGATGAGGAAATGTGGTTCAAATCTGCCATTTAAACTCTTTTTAACAAAAAGCTCAAATTCTCAAAAACCTCCTACCGCCCGCTTTGACTTTTCAATGTGAACGCGTGGCACACCATGATTGGAAAAGGGTTCATGATCAATTTGCAACATTTTAACCCTTTGGTGAAAAAGGCTCAAATTCTCAATTTCCTCGCAGGCCCGCTATTCCGATTTCATTCTTCAACACGTGGCATCACTTGATTAGTTATGGGGATGTGCTTCACTTTTATACTTTATCTCTTTTGAAAAGGGAAAAATTCCAACCTTTCCCCCGAAAGTCCATGCCCCACTATTGACTTTTCAACATTAGCCACATGTCCCTTTCTAACTCATTGTGGGTTTCAACTCAGAATTTATCCCTTCATATGAGCGGGGCCATGGGTAATTTTAGAACTTTTTGCCCTTTGTGGAAACGAAACTAAAATTCCTAAATTTTCCCCACCGGTCCGCCAAAGCACATATGAACTAAAAACAACCATGTGTCCCTTTCTTATTCTTTGTGGGGCCATGTGTCATTTTATAAATTTCGCCCTTTTGGCATTGGGCCCGTGGGTCACCTTTGCAAACTTTGCCTTTTAGCCAAAAAGAGTAAAATACACAAGTAACTCCGTAGCTCCGCCAAAGCGAAAATTTGGCAACTTTGGTCCACCGAGCCATAACTTGAGAAATACAAGGAGTTAAGAGGAATTATTTACCTTTTTGGAAAGGGGAGGAAATTTCCCATCTGATGAATGAGTTTCAAGGGCCCTCAAGTCCTTAAGAAGATCCAAATTTAAAAATAATTCTTTTTAAGCACACTTCAAGGGCACCAACTCAAATTTTATAGTTTTAGACTTGGAAAATGGAGGGAAAATTTGAGGGTTCCACACTTTTCATCATGCATGTTATCTAATAGCTCATGATTAGGACCTCATGCTAAGGATCTTTCTCATGTCCCTTTCCAGTCTTGCCTTAGATTGGTACAACAACATTCCACAACACTCACTATTTTCTTTCGCACAACTTGCGCAACTATTCTTAGACCACTTCTCCATAAACATAGCCCATAAAATTACCATCAATGATTTGTATGCCATTAGAAAATTTGAAGACGAATCCATTGCTGATTTTTTCACCCATTAGAGGGCCACTACCAATCAACTATCCTTCATGCTACCACAACCAGAGATAATTGATATTTTTTTGGTGCTTGTGCCAAACATATCTCATCCAATTTACAAATTCAAACCTTCCAAAATTTTTATGAGGCCTTTACCATGGCCTGTAAACTAGATTTACAAGCCCTAGAGGATGGATGGGTAAAGCTTCATCCTAAGAAACCAAAAATAGAATTCCCATTTAAGTCAGTACCCAACTTAAATAAGTCTAAATCGGTCGCCAATGCAAACGGTGGTAGTCAAACCGGCTCCTAAAGAAAAGTGTACCACCTGAACGCTTCTTTCAACAACACAACTATACACCCATAACAAAAACTTATGGCACAATTTTTGATAAATTTCTTGCCTCCAATGTGATATCACTTCCACCCATTTGACCCATTGATATATCAATTTCCAAACCCATTTGGTATCGAGATAATGATTATTATAAATACCATAGGGTCAATGGTCATGACATTGAAAGGTGTCGCACATTCGTAATGTGCTTCAGGACTTGATTGAAAAAGGTGACCTTCACTTATAAAATCCAAATGCACCTCCTAATCAGAGTCTAGACATATTTAAACAACCTTTTCTAAATCACCCTTCTTCTTTTGAGAAACCACAAATGAACGCAATTCACACCATTAATACAATAACTAAAATTGATCCACCCATTTGACTTCCTTGTCACTTAATGAAATAAAACCTGCAGAATCGACATCACTACCCAATGTGCCTAAAACCATGACTATGGAGTCCCCCTAATGAAATCATCACTCAAAGCCTTCATGTGTCTTTGTCACCTACCAAGTTGACACCCGTAGAATCCATGCCAAAATCTAACAAGCTTGAAATTTTGAAGCACGCGCTGGCTACTAAGAAAATTTCCACACCTTCACCAGATACTATTACCGAACCCACACCCCTTCCTTCCATCACAAATCCACCAAAACCACCACCTAATTTTGCAAATATAACCATGATACCACTTGAAACATTCTTAGCACAACCACCTCCACCTAAGCCAACTAGGGGTTGTAGTTGTTCTCAACCCGCAAAAATAAATAATCCAAAATATGCTAATCACTTAGACCACACCGTCCAAACTTCTCCCTCTTCATTAGCTTCAACCTCGACAAATACACCTAGTTCATCTAAATTTTTGAAAGGACCTAATAATCAGGGTGTAGTTTAGGTCTTTAGAAGTCCTTATTATGATGAGACCTATCATTTATTTTGCCCTCCACCTTTCCCTCCGTCATTTCATCCAAGAAGCATACCTACTTTTGGAGATCCTCTTGTCATGTAAAAACCAAGACCTATGAGACCCCCTGAATAGAACATTATTCAAAATCCTAAAGACCCTCATTATATCCTTCCAGATCGTAACCTCCTACATGAACCTTCTCCCATCATACCGGTTAATCACCCCATTATTACAGGGGTAAAACCCATGCATCAAGCCCCCACCATGAGTCTCGTATTCTACATCTATTATCCCATAATGGGAATCCACATTTGACCCTTACTTCTTGTATCCTATGAAATCATGCTATCCTCCATGACCATTACCTGTACAAAATCCTCATTCTCCACTTATCACAACAGCTAGAAAGCCTCCATGACCACCAAGTAAACAATCTATTGCCAAACAACCCACTTCACCTACTCCAAAGGAAAATTAATTCTTGGCTATGTTTAGACCTAAATGGTGTTATGCCACCATTTTGGATAACTTATTACAGAGTCACTAATCAAATTACCATCCCCCAAACCGTCAAATCATCATGGATGGAAACTAGCCTAGTATGACTTTAGTGCCTTCTGTGATTACCATAGAATGTGAGGCCACTCCATAGAGAAGTGCAAATATTTTCATCAGAAAGTTGTGAAGATTGGTAGTTCACTCCTTCTTCCTCCTCAATCAAACATCACATCAATATCAACATCAACATCACTAGAAGAGTCCATCCCTAAGACATTGATTCACCAAGTTGATTCCATCCACGTCACTACTCTCTTACAAAATTATGACAAAGGATCATCTGAGCCTCTGAAAAGTAGGACTTTCATCACCGTACCTCCACCCCTTGAGTTATCAACTCCACTAAACCAGCTGAAGGTATCCATTTCCTTAGCTCCTAAAGAATCCAATCAAACATTGTCATCAAGAGCCAAAATTTATATACAAACAACAACACCACCTTCGAATGTGATATAAAAGGTCATTGTTAAACAATTACACCAATCTCCCATCTAGATGTCACTTTATGAGCTCATTCAAACATCGCCTAGTCATAAGAAATCCATGATTGAAGCTCTCCAATCCATTACTATACCAACTAATGACCTGATCCCATTCACAAACTTTGTGGGCACTCTAAAAGCATCCACCTCCATATCATTTGATCCATCTAAAGTTCCTTTTCTTAGATCGAAGGATCATGAATTATCGCTCTTCATTACCGCTCAGATTAATGATATCTCTATTAAGAGGGTCATGATCGATAGTGGTGCGGCCATTAATATCATATCCTCTCTCACCTTTGACCAACTTAAATTTCCCAACACAGTTGTTACTCAAACCCCAATCCTATTACGATCCTTTAATGACACTATCACACCCACATTAGGTACCATTATTTTTCCACTTAAAGTTAACGTCAAGACTTTACCCGAACTCTTCTACATTATAGAAGGAGAGTTCCAATATAATATGTTGTTAGGACACCCTTAGATACATACCATACATTACATTCCTTCCACTCTCCATCATTGTCTTAAATATGAAAATGAAGGTAAGACATATATTATCCATACCGATCCGAATCCATTCACCGATTATTATATGATATACCATCCAAACGATGTACTTATACATGAATCTTCATCGATTCATCCGATCAAGCCTTTACTAGCACACTAATATCTTCTTCTAAATTACCTAATGATTCCTCTATCACCGAGGTTTGTAAAGCATCTTACCCCGGGGAGTATCACCTCCTCATGCTCAATTCCATCCCTTCCCTAAAATGCATGGTTGATCTAACAAACAACCCATGCATGACCCGATGTTGGAGATGTTATCTCCTACAGACCAACCTATCTCAAAAAAAAAGTAATTTATTGTGGATTTAACAAACCACCAACCCATCCTATTAGCCCACATCATGCCATGCCATTTACATTAAAATTTAAATCCCTTGACAACCCAAACTTTTCCCAAATGTATCTCCATCACTGTGCGTGGAAAGGTTTTGGCCTCAGACATTATGAACAAGGCACTCATGATTAACCTATCTTGAGTACCCTCAAAGCTTATGATAAAGTGTGAGTGGGTTACAAAAGCTTCACCTTTGACATGTATAAAGTCACTACATCCGAACTTATTACATCCCTAACCATATCTGAACTAGAACCAACATTGTCAATAAACCCTGAAAACCCCATGGACATGGATGACACTATACCCATCCCACCTAACTTTTTTTAATCAATACTATATTATTAGGACCACTCACTTATCAATCTGGTCACTTCATTAAAACACTACCGCTTGTTCATCCAAAAATGGTCAAGGAAGATTTTCCTTCTATTGATATCCTTCAGTGTCAAGATGACTAGGACATTCTTTCTCACATGGGAGATGAGGATCATTTCCTTCATAAATATTTTCCATCCGATATAACAATCCTTCTTAACGAATAAACCACTAACGTTAACCTAGGAACCCCACAGGATTCTCGTATAGTTAAGTTCGGTTAATCTTTGAGTCCACAAAAATTACTTGATTTCACAACATTCTTAACAAAATATCACCAAGCCTTCACCTAGTCATATAGTGATATACCCGAGATCGATCCCAACATTTTTGTACACAACATTTTCACATACCCTGATGCCAAACCTATCAAGAAAAAACTCCACAAAATGCATCCCGTATAGCTCTCCTTTTCAAGGAAGAGTTGCAACATATTTTACATGCCAATTTTAGCATACCCATTGACTATCCGCAGTGGGTCTCTAACATCGTCCCAATAACTAAAGCCTTAAGAAAAATTTACATCTGCACATATTTTAGGGATCTCAATCTCACTTGTCCAAAGGATGATTTCCCTCTCCCGAACATAGATCAGCTTGTTAACCTAACATCCGGTCACGAAATGCTTTCCCTTATGGATGGTTTTTTTGGTTATAATCAAATTCTTATCACCATCGATGATCAACATAAAACCACTTTTATCACCCCTTGGGGGACCTTTTTCTATTGTGTCATGCCATTTGGTCTCAAGAATGTTGGGGCAACATATCAACACGTAATGACCTACATTTTCCATGATCTTATCCATAAAATTGTGGAAGATTATGTTGATGACCTTCTTGGGAAGTCTAAATCACAAAAAGATCATCTTAATGTCCTTGAACAAATCTTCACCCATCTCATTCAATTATGTCTCCGTATGAATCCTACAAAGTGTGTTTTTGGTGTTCTCACTAGAATTTTTGGGATTTATCATATCTCTTTGTGGAATTGAAGTCGATCCCGTAAAAGTTAGGGAAATCATCGATATGCCTCCGCCTTCTAATCTCAAAAAACTACATAGTCTATAAGGAAAACTACAGTCCATCCAATGTTTCATATCATAACTCTTTTTTGTTGTCTACCATTTAACCATCTTCTCCATAAATATGTTGAATTTCACTGGGATTCTAATTTCCAGAAATCCTTCGATGAAATCAAACAATATTTATTATCACCTCCTGTACTTACGCCACCTCGTGAAGGGGAGTCATTTTATCTCTACATCTCTACCTCAGAACATGCCCTAAGAGCCATGCTTTCCAACCGTGATGATCAAGGTCACGAGGAGGCCATGTACTACATTAGTCACATGCTTCATGAATATAAAACATGCTAATCTGAAGCTGAAAAACTATGTTGTGCATTGTATTTGCCACTTCCAAAATAAAACATTATATCCTCAACCATAAAACATATGTTGTCACTAGTTTTAATCCACTTAAATCCATGCATGCTAAACCATATCATAATGATCGCATAACCCGATGGCTCATGTTAATGACTAAATTTGATCTTGAGATTATACCACAAAAATCCATTAAAGGTTAGGCAATTTCTGATCAAATCACTGAAGCACCCCTTCCCAATGATCAACCACCTCATGAATACTTCCCTGACAAATCCATCAATAACATTAATGAATCTAACAACTATGAATCATATTTCACCCCCATCAAGATGACCCTCTTCTTTGATGATGCTAAATGTCAAGAAGGTGGAGGGGCTGGTGTCATTATTGTACCACCTGGAACATTCCCATTCCGTTATCATTTAAACTCAACTTTGAATGCACTAATAATATGGTAGAATACAAAGCCTTGATAATGGGCCTTACTACCACTATTCTCCTAGGTGTCCATGATATGGAAATCTATGGAGACTCACAACTCATCATCAGTCAAGTCAAAGGAGAATACCAATGTAAAAATGAAATACTTCAAAAGTACAAAGTTGTTGTCCATTTTCTCCTTGGTGCATTCGACCATTACACCATTCAAGCTATTCCACAATATTCTAATAGATTTATAGACACCATGGCATCTCTTGGCTCTCTCATCCCTTTTGAAACAGAAAAATAAAAGGATAACACTAAGATGTCTGTAGTCATTCAACATTTGGATCATCCTTCACATCAAAATGAGCTACCATCCATTAATGACATTGATGAAAACTTACCTGATCTTTGGTACATGTAGATATATGATTACCTTTCTGAGTGAAAAATCCCATCAGATCTATCACAATCTGCTAAATGATCATTTCTCCAATGCACCACCCACTTCGTCATCATAGGTGGTATTCTCTATAAATGTAGTTTCAATGACATACTACTACGATGTCTTAAAACACATGAGTCAACCAGAGAAATTCAAGAAGTGCATGATGGCATATGTGGTGGTCACTTTAGTGGTAATGCCATCGCTAAACACATTGTATGGTTAGGGTATTACTGGCCTATTATCACCAAGTATTTTTGTACGTACGTAAAAAAGTGCATTAAATGTCAACTTCATTATGATCTTATTCATATTCTGAGCCAAGCACTATAACCCGCACAAGACTTGTGGCCTTTCTCTCAATGGGGATTAGACCTCATTGGCTTGATCAATCCAAAATCATCTCAACAACATCATTCAATCATCACTACAACTAAATACTTCACTAAGTGGGTTGAAGCAATTCCTTTGACCTCAACAAAATCTGAGACCCATCATTAATTTCATATATCAAAACATTATATGTCGCTTTGGCATCCTGCATAAGCTTATCACAGATAATGGGAAATATTTTAAAAATAAGGAATTCAAAACTATTTGTGATACATTCAACATCAAAATTAGTTTTTCTTCACCATACTACCCTTAAGAAAATGGAAAAGCAGAGGCCTCTAAAAAAACCTCAACAAAATCCTCATGAAAATTGTAAATGATGCAGGTAGAAACTGGCACACTCAAATCTCGTTCACTCTCTAGGCTTATCAAACCAGTATTCACACACCTATTAGTGCAACACCTTATTCACTCATCTATGGCTCTAAAGCCATTGTGCCTCTTGAAATTAAAATTTCGTCACTACACATATCTCTCAAGGATTTCATCCCCGATGAAGAATATTGCAGGATCATCTAGCACAATTGGAATTGTTAGATGAAAAATGTCTAGCAGCTCTTGAACATCACCAGGTTTATCAACAATGCATTAGTAGGGCATACAAAAACATGTTAAAGAACGAGATTTTAAAATTGGTGATCTCATCCTTAAAGAAAATCAGAATGTGACTACATTAGAGCAGAGTAAATGTGGAAATTTTTCCCCCAATTGGATTGGCCCTTATGTTGTCACTCACAAATATGGGTCAAGAGTGTATCATCTCACTTCTCTTGATGGGGAACCTAAAGTGGAACCCTTAAATGATTTACACTTGCGACCTTTCTACTATTAAGTAATTGACCGTCATGTAGCCCAGTTTAGTCAAATCCTATTCATTCTCGTCATTGCACCAATTTCCTAAATATCACTACACCTATCCATCAACATCACGAACATTGGGCATGTGGATATAGGTCACATGTGCATTCATCACCTCCTCTAAAAATGGTTTATTAGGGTTCTCTGCCCTTAGCTCAACAAAATGATATAAATCCATTAGATGCTAAAAATAATAATAGACTATTCCTTGAAGGATATCTATTTACAAAATGCAATCTATAATAAAAAGAGTAGATTGATCCCTCAAAGGACAACTACCTATCTAAATCATGGACCAATCCCACGAAGGACAACTATTCAAATCAAAATCATCAAAAATGTAGACCATACCCTCAAAGGATGGCTACTCATATATAAGGCTTCCGCATTGATCAACCTTCAAAATACAAAGCATCCAAGAAAGCTTCTTGCATTGATCAAATTTCCGTCATAAAGTAAACTTCCCATATTGATCAGTTTGCTTCAAAATATTATAGAAGTTGGGGAATCAGTTCTCTATAAACCCATTGAAAAGGAGAACCTTTTCCCTTATAATGGCATGCATCCACATGGCCTCCTTTTTTATCCTAGTGAAAACATGTTTTGTCCAAATCCATTGTGATTTACCTAAATTGTCCATTGACGGTCTTATTTAACATTGTGAAAGGCTACAAGTAAAATTTAGAGGGGGCTTATTTCCAATCTTACTTTGTTCTATTTAATCACATTTTGATTTGATACATTCTGATTTGCTCACATTTTCCAAAGTTAGTTGGACATCAAAAATAATAATCAAAACATAAACATTTCTAGATATCAATAACATACAACACACACATCAAAATTAAAGACAAGAACACATCATCATCATTATATATAAATCCTAAGTACATAATCAATGTAAAATTAAAGGATTCTACAAGCCTATACACACAAGTATAGAAATCATCATCATCATATGTGTATCAAAGTCCACTATAGGAATGTCCATATAATCAAAATGACATCATACATAAGAGAAATGGGCTTCCACTAGTCTATATACAATCATATGGTAAATTCCATCAAACTAGGATTAGGAGTCCCTCCCACTACATGACCACCACCACCTTATCATCCCTCACCGTTACCTCCTCTCGGTGGGTGCCCCATGCTCACTATACTATCACCTTGGGCCTAGCCACCATCTTGTGTTGCCCCTTGGGCAACTACATGATCAACATATCAGCGGTGTCGGGGTAGTTCTTGATGATAAAACCACATAGTAGTCCCTCTTTGATCACACAAACTAGTAATGAGACACCAAAATCATGCTAGGAGGGTGTTGTAGATGCCCCTCTCTATCTAACCATCGTCGATAGCTCTATGCTAGAAATAGAAGGCCCCGTGATCCTCAAGGCTTTCTGAAGGTATCTCTCGACTCAGACTACTGTCTCTATCGGAAGAGACTGTATAAGATGTACCTAGAGGATATCTCACTCTACTACCAATCCATCTCTCTCTGTAATGAGAGTATCCGAAACTCCTACAACATCATCGCACTCTCTCTAAGAGGAATCTCTCTTTGCCTCCACTACGGCCTTCTCGGTCGTCACTATCACAACATCTACAACTACAACATCTATAACTATGGTAACATTACCTACTCAATCCTGTCCTCTCCATCCTCACCTCCTCCCTCTACTCCTCCCTCTTCTTGAGGCCAAACTTGTCTAACTAATTGGGTTTCCCTCTCTGCTACCCTCATCCTCTCAAAATCCCTCAATGAACAGGACCACCATGCAGTAAAGTCTGGGGTCACCCTCGCATCATCAATCATAACTATATGTCCATCCTCATCTGGACCCATCGCACCTAGTTGCTCAAAAATGACTATAGAACATAACAAAATAGCTTGCAGCGTCTCAGTATCCCCATCCTCCCACCTGTATAAAACTAGGTCCTTGGGTATACACTTTGATCTAGGCCAAACTATATCATAACACCACTAAAATGTATCAAATCATCCTCCTCGGATTTGTGGCCCTAAACCCATATGTCCTGTTGTAGATACAATAAATCCTTAGAAAACTCAAACCAATCATTAAAACCTACATACAACCGCCAGATCACATTTCCCACCTATAACCCTAATATCAAGTCTCTATAAAGGTAGGCCCCTTGGCCTTCCTGGCTTGACCTAAACTCTGGCTCCACCTCATAAAACTCATATGTCTCACCTCAATAACACTAGGTAACCCCAAAGGACAAGAAATAACAATGTGCTCATACACCCAACACTATAATAGAAAACCAACATCAATCCCGTAATGCTTGTGGGCAGTCCAAGCCCACAAATCTCTGTATGTCTATGCCAACAAGGTAGGATCCCACTCAAAAATTGTAAAATACTACATCATCTCCATGACTACCCTTGTCATCTTCCATGGAAACCAGCCACCTCCCGAACGGTAATGAAAAACATGAAATGCCCAACATCATCATGGTCATTTACACAGACAACCATCTCTCCCAACATCATATAAGTCCTGGTAATCAAAAGCTCCAGACAAATATCTAACACTCAAGGAATCCTATATATATAGTTGTCACATCGTATCTCGCCATTTATCCCTCTGAAATACAATAAACAGGATCCCCCTAATTGTTAGTCTAGTAATATGATGAGCATCCTTGAGAGTGATGGTCATCTCTCCTATGGGTAACTAGAAAGTATTGGTGGAAGGATTCCACCTCTCTATCAAATCCAGAATCAAGCTATGACATCTATGGAATCTCCTATAAAATATCATCCCACCAAATCCCATAGCATCCAAGTGCTCCCAATCATCATTAAATAAGTCCTCTCTGACCTCATCTAGCATCAAGGGGATGTGGTCTCGAATGGTCAACTAGGCATCCACCTGCAAAATACACACACGAAAGTAAACATTAATAATGTCATAAAAGTTTTGAAAAATAAACATTTGAAATCACAAAATACCCTCATAACATGAGCCTAACATTCAAACATGTATAATATAACTCTAAACATTCCACAAAGTCAAAATTTTTAATCAAAAAGCATAACTTTTTACTTAAAAATAAATCATTTTGTTTGCAGGTGAATCGTTGGCGATTCACCTCAATCGTTAGCGATTGAAGGAATCACCAACGATTCTTGTAAATCTGACCTAGGGCATCCCCATGCCCCATTACGACTTTGAATCCTCAAAAATTGTAAAAAAATAGAAAAAACAAAACAAAACAAGTTAAAATCCTACCTCTACTAGAATAGGATTCTGTTTGCGACTCAAGGAGGCCATCTGGACAATATTTCACTCTCCAAACACGTTTTTCTTACCCTTTGATAGGTTGTTGTGTGGTGTACGGTTCTAAAGTGACAAATAAAAAATACATTTGGATATTTATACCCCCAATTTTCCATGTGATGAAATCACCAAATATTGAGGAAATCACCGACGAGTTTCCTAATCACCGACGTTTCCCTTGTTTTAGGCTTCTATGGCTACTTTTCCCAAAAATCTGTCATTCTTACCCTTTGCACAAGTGTGCCATGCTTCTAAAAAAATGTCTTAGCCCTTAAGATATTTTTTCAAAACAACGTAAACACAACATCAAGATTTTCCATACGTCTATGGGAGATGGGTCCTTTAGCCCCCACCGGTTGGTTTTTCCTCTCAATAACATTACCCAAGTAAGGATCATATGTCTATAGGTGTTGAGCCCTTTGGCCTCCCTATCAATTAATTCTCTAGATTTTTGCTTTGTACCCCCACAATTGGGGTAATACTTTTCAAAATAAAACACACTAGTGTTCACTGTATGGTGCTACAATAGATTCACCCATTCCAACATAACCCTTCATCATTTTTTTCTAAGAATTTTCCAAAATCACCAGATAAAAAAAAGGGTAAATGTAGACACCAAAAATCTACATCCCCTATCTTAAACTCACTTGTGACCAAAGGTGACACATTTACGACCCTTCACGGCATTAGAATCACCCTATCGATCATATTAATATACTCACATACATCATACCTCTCATATCCCTAAAATTTTAGATTAATTATTTAATTAAAATAAATTAGTTATCCTCCTCACCCTCACACCTCACTATGACACCTCGCTAACTACCTAACCTCCTCTAAAACTACCTTCTAAAAATCACTAACTTATTTCTAACTAACCTTCTAAAATCACTAACTTATCCCTAACCACCTCTAAAACTACCTTCTAAAAAAGCTAACCCCTCACCCTAACAAAATTAATTCAGTTCATGATTTTTTAACCTCCTCCCATCCCAACAACTTAAAAATATGATTGAATCTAGTTCAAAGTGGAAGGAAAATCACTTGTTTAACCAACTAAGTCATATTTTATGCAATCAACGATGATTTTACCAATCATCGGTGATCTATATAAGCTTGCATTTGGCCCCTCTTCAAGAGGGAGAAGAAAGGGAGGATTCTCTTATATCACAGGTAAAATTTTCTCTTATTCAGAGTTCCTAGAGATCATTTACCTTCCACAAGGCTTCATCATTGTCACGCCACCCGGACTCATCAAATTGATCATCTTATTCTTATTTTTCATCATAAAATCATCCTCCATCCATCTGATTCTCATTATATCAATTACAAAAGGTAACCAATGTTGTTTTTGTCTTTGATATTAGATAATATCACTAATAATTTTATTTTATTATGTCATATACACTATGAAATTATTCTTTAGATCTTAATCTAATCAAATTTATCTATGATTTTATTATTGCACAAATTTATGCAATCGCTCGTGATTCTTGTGTAATATTTCTTTTGTTTTTTCATAAATTTGCATAATCTTGCTTTCTTTTACATATTTTTGCTAACTCTTTGTCTAGTATGGTGATTTCATATGGCACTTGGTGCTAATAATTTCCCCATTGTTGATTCTTTCCCCAAGGTTTGAGATCCACCCATATAACATGTTCCACAAGGGAATTCACCTCTTCCTCCACCATGGCCTCATCCTCCATATCCACCTCGATATCCACATCCTCTTCCATGACCTCCTTCAAAATGGCCCTCATTCCTGTCATAGCACGGTTGATTATGATCCCAATCCTGGTGCTCATTCTTATTCTTAGAGTTATCCGTTATACTTGTCTGTCATACCCCAATGTCTATAGCATCATGGATCTGACCAATCAATCGAAAATCCTCAGTATCATGGGTCATGGACCTACAAATCTTGCAAAAGCAAGATACATTCTTCCTTATCACGTGCTGTAACAAAGGACAAGTGGCTAGCATCATGATTCAAATGATAGATTTCACAGTCTAACAAATAATGAATGTATAGATCTGCAAGGAAACTATCCTTGGTGTGACCTTCCACTTCACAATCTATACACCAAATCCCTGAGTGCATTTCATGAGCTAAATTTGTCGATAATTTTTCTAGTTGTTTTGCCATGGCTGCAATCTATGCCTCTAAGAATGGACTAACACTAGTGTTAATGCTCCCAACTTCCTCAGCACGTAGGGCTACCTCCAATGCTTCGCGCAGATCAGTGTATGTCTTATGCGACAATGCCCTTCTAAATGGTGTAATCAATCCTCCAAAAAACCATTGTGCATGTTGGCTGGTATGAATATCATAAGACAACTTAGATAGAAGTGTCTTAAAGCGGGCATCATACTCACGTACACTCTCAGTAGTTCCCTATTTGATATCTTTGAGCGCGCTGATACTCTTCTGCTCAAACTCCGGGATATAGAACTCTTTTAAGAAAGTATCCTTTAATGCAGCATAATCCATGCAAGTTTGATCAGGGTCAAACTTCCTATACGAGCTATGTGCTCGTCCCTACAAGGTAGTATTGAATTGACTTTCCTTATGCTCGGAAGTTATGATCCCTTTCACATGCCATAAGATTTCACACATATGCACATGTTCGGTAGCATCCTCTATACCTCTATACTCGAGAGATGAAGAGACATCTCCATATAGATATTTTGTGGTTGCTGTGGGCCTTGACCACCTGATCCAGAACCTCCTATGTTTCCTCTGCCTCCAAAACCACCAGATCCACTGGAACTAGAACCACCTATACCTCTTGATCCTCCACTTGTAGCTAGAATAGGACCTATAGATGTACTCCTTGTGCTCTGACAATAGTACTATACTGAACCCCTACATTCTGTGTGGTATTTCCACTTCCAGAGGTGAATCCAACATTATACGCGCTCATGTTCTGTGTGGATGATGTGCCTAAAAATGTTCCTCCAAATAATGAAGTTATCTAACCTGCCATTGATGTACTTGCTTCCTAACTTACTCCTACTCTCCTACTTCCCAAGTTAGCTTGTTGGTTACTTATTATACTAGATACTAGAAAACCAAGTGCAAGGGCTAGGTCACCAGGTGGATTAAGATGTGCGCGCCCGCAGCCAGGTAGTCTTTGTTGGCACACTTATGTGTGAAGCCAAGGGGGATCTCTGTCATGCTTTCCAAGATGGGGGATTTCTGATGCTTTGGCTCCACATCTTCTACATGAGCTTCAAATCCTTCATAATCCATCTCTCTCCTCAACGCCATACTTTCTACAATGGTACACTACTTCTCTATCTCCCTCTCGCGTACCTCATTATACTTAAGTGCCTTTCCTCTCTCTGCCTTTCTACCACTAGGTCTACCATCTTTCACCAAACCTATTCTTGCCCTCATGTGTGGTGAGGTTTAGTTAGCCATTAGTTTAATTTCTAGGTTCAAAGTTACCATCAAGATCTTGATCACTAGTGGAATACCTTACAGATATGCTCCTCTTGGATACCTAAAACTGGACTTTAGCTACCTCCCAAGTAAGAATACATCAAAATTGAATATTCCAGAATATAACTGTTTGGAACACCATGAAACCAGGTATCCACAACATGATTCCATATCAGATCAACATCATAAAGGGCCTAAAATTCTTCCTGTGTCCAGACAAGTGTGCGATACCTCCAATTCCACTTAGATGCATAAGCAATTAGCCACTTGTATAATTCTACTAGAAAGATGGAGAAAAATCTCTCATATAAACCTGTCATACATGATCTATTCTATCCAAGTGGGTGCATTAAACTCGGATCCAATGCTGAACCGACGCGTGCATATTATTCCTCCAGATCATGTATCCACTCCTCAATACTTGCTAGAGTTAATCGGTACGTCTTCATCATGAACCATCCTAAAAAAATGAAAAAGAGGTCCCGACAATGGAACCAATGATGCAGCCTAGAATTTACCAGATAACACCCTAGACACATTGGCACATCACTTAGCCTAGACTGAGAACTCACCCAAAGTGTGCAAAGGTACTAGGTCCCTCTTTAGGATTGCTATAGCAGAATGTCAACATGATGAAGACTTAAAGCATATAAATTCATACTAATACATCTTTATATAGTGCATGATAGATATAGATCTAGGAAAGAATATTTTTGACAATAATCATGATAGAAGTAAGAACATGCACTATCCAATTACACACGGGAATAACAATTAGGTTCAGTTAATATCTTCCATCTATTAATAAACACATAATCTCCTTACAATAATGGTAATCTATACCAATGCACGCATGGATCTCGATACGAAATCCAATCGTATGCACATATCTCTTTATGCTTACCTTTATGCTCTACATATCCCTAGATCTATATATCAACTACTATGTGACTCACATCATATATATATAGGAGGGGAATTTCCCTTCACCTCTTATCTATTCCAAAAATAGGTCGCATGCTACTAATAGCCACACACTATTTATATGCATGACTACACACGCAAGTGTGCTATTTATAGACCTCTTATAGTTAGTTCAAGTGACAATCCTATTCTTATCTCGTCTCCATGAAAAATGCTTTGATCTCGATCCTATAAAGATAGACAATGCGTGGTGCACTGGTATCTGCCTCGTTGATGTGCTCTACACGCTATCTTCTAAAAATAGGTATTCATGCTCAAAATTGGATAAGTCCCTGAAAGTTGAACTTTCCCTCCGTGTGCGAGTTCTTCCTATCCCTCCATGCCCTTGATCCCCGACCTTTTATCCCGAACAAACTTCTTGGGTGATCTCTAACAAGTATTCTCTCGATCAACACAAATCTAGGCATACATTTTGGTGATGATGGTGAGACCATTTTAGTTATGGGTAAACTTCTTTTATTTTCTCGAATCTACTAGTGTTTTTGGGTTTTATAGTCATTTCAATATAGTTTTATTTTTCCCTTACTTTTTGGTTTTAGTTATAACAATTGGTTTTGTAGATATGCTAAAAACACAAAAAAATAATTTGTTACAGGATACTCATAGCCATGGCTGTGTTATGATTTTTATGTTAAAATCTAACAATTTTGTTGCAGGGTAGTTGCAAACATGACTATTTTGTAATTTTGTTTCGAATATATATATATATATATAAACACATTTTGTTTCTTTTTAAAGGAAAGAACTAGGAAAGAAGCTTTACTACATATTCATTGCACATTCAGATAAGGGTAAATAATTGTCCATGTAATTATGGGAAGTACTTGGGCATAAGTCTTAAATCTCATTGTGAGGATTACCATAGGAACCTTGATGTAGATGGTCCATTGAGAGGACTGTTGGAGAAAAAAGAAACACCCCATCCTAATTTACTAGTTTTCACCCATGAGGTAAACCAAGATCTATTCATGGTAATGGCCCCATTTTGATTGATTAAGGGGTAAATTTGTGGCCAAGTATTTTTAGGTGAGCGGTAATCATTTAGATAACATTGGTAGCCAGAGAGAATCTTTCAATCTCTTAAGTAACCTAACCGATTGGGACCCATACTTGCATCTCAGTATCACAACATATTGCATTTAAACAAAAAAAAACATATAATTTCCTAAAAAAACATCATATTTTTCAAAATACCTCATTCAAAATATTGTCACCATATATGGGTCACATCTGTGGTTGTTTATATCATCTAAAACATTTGGCATGCTTTTGTACCCATTTCTCACATCTTTTCGAGTAAATTGTTTTCCAGTCTCATTTGTAGGCATGACTACCCCTGTAATTTTTATCTCACATTTTTCCTAGAGAAATTCCCAGTGCATTTGGTCTGCAATATTTTCTATTTTGTAGTTCATCCATTAATTTTTTATTTCATTTCCCAATTTTTTCCCAGGACAGTCGTAGCCATGACTTCTATGCATCGACCTATGATTTTTGAACATTCATCTTTCAAGATTCCACTATTATGCACATTATGTTTTACATCCCAAATGTTTCCCATACTCATTCACACCTACGATTAGTTTGTGATTTTACATTCATCTATTCTAGATTTCTGTCTTGAATCGGGCGATTTGGAATACCTTGATCATTTAACATTATCTTCACAAAATCTTAGACTTATCTTTGCATGGTTACTACCCGTACATGTTCATACAGTTCACCTCACACCATGGACCGTGCTTCCTAATCACATGATATCTTTGGCCACAAGAGAGTAGTGGGAGACTCTACCATGTTTGGGAATATGTTTGGTACCCACACTAAAGAATTTCCTACATCCATTACTCCTCCTCCTAATGATGATGACATTTACAAGATTCCACCTTTTGATCCTAAGTTTGAGGAGGCCTTAGATCATAATCTAAAATCCCTTGCAGAATATCTTAGATGATACTATTACAAGTTAGATGATTTTAATATAAAGATCTATTGTGTAGACTATCACCATTCATCCTATACAATAGAGGAACCCCACACCACTATTGTCTCTATTGGTCCCACACTATCTACTATCATCCACACCCATCACATTCCTTCTACAAGAACTACTCAACCACTTGAGTCCCATTCCCATATGACAATCCCTATTTTCACCCATCATACCCAACCATATTCTTCCTCATTTACTTACACATCCCATCCATTCTATCACTCATACACCCATATACCACATCATCATACCTTTACCTCGACACGTTTGGTAACTTTGATATGCACATCATACTAAATCACATTTGTGATCCATCCACCATGCTTTTCGTTCATCTATTTGTTAAAAAAAAATTCCTTGACACTGGATGAGACACCATCGGATGAATTATGTTGTTGGACACCATATTCTTGAATTCCTTCAAAGCTCAAATAACCGCAAAGAATTGTTTTTCAAAAAATCAAGTATTTGAGATCGTAGTCTTTGAGGGTGACTAAAGAAATAAATTGGTTTCTCCATCAGGTTTTCATTTTCTTTGGGTAAGGATACCTAAAATGCTCTCTTGACCTACAAAATCATAAAGGATAAATTCTTTATCAAACTTGGGGTTCACTAGTATGGGATCTTGAGAAATTTCTGTTTTGATGGCTTCAAATCTCTCTTGTACTTCCTTTTTCCATGAGAATTGCATGTTTTTCTTTAGTATGGCTATCAATGGTTTAACTAATATTGTGAATTGAGGGATGAATCTCTACATGAAATTTATGGTTCCTAGAAAACTTTGGAGACCCTTCTTATGACTCGTGAGAGATAAGGACATAATCAAATGAATCCTAGTTGGATCGATTAATAGTCCTTCCATTGAAACAACGTGTCCCAAAAATTTTCCCTCGTGCACTGCAAAAATACACTTCTTGGGATTAAGTGAAACCCCAAATTCCCTACACCTTCGGAAAACCTTCCTTAGATGCACGATGTGATTATCTACATGCTTAGAATATACAGTTATGTCATCTAGGAAAACCAAGATGATATCGTCAATTAGTTCTTTAAACACCATGTCCGTGGCTCTTTGGAAAGTAGCCTCAGAGTTGGACAATCTGAATGACATTTTGTTGTAGGCCTACGTGCCCCACTTGGTAGTGAAAGCTATTTTGAATCGGTTGGATTCTTGGACAAGAATTTGATTGTAACCTGAATATACATCAAGCAAAGAAATTCTTTGAGCTCCTTCCATTGTTTGAAGAATTTTCTCCATTGATGGGAGAGGATAATGGTCTTTCAATGAGGCATGGTTCAAATCCTTGAAATCTACGCACAACTGAATCTCTCTGTTCTTCTTCCTTATGGGCACTAGATTGGCTACCCAAGAGGAGTGCTTGATGGGAAAAATAATACATGCTTCGATGAGTTTGGTTAGTTCTTTCTCATTAGTGGCTCAATTTTGGGATTAATTGGCCTCTATTTCTAGAAAATTGGCTTAGCATTAGGATCCAGTTCAATGGTCTATTGTGCTAGACACGGATCACAACCACTTAGGTATTTATAGGTCCACACAAAAATGTCGTGATACTCTTGACAAAGTTTGATGAAAGTCGGAAGTACACACTTTTCCAATCTTTAGAAACTTTTCATGCGCTACCTTGACTTCCTCAAAATCTTCTTCTTTGACCACCATGTTAGAGCTTTGTCTTTTAGCTTGATCATCTAAATTGAAAATGGATTCCATAGTGACTAATCCTTTTGGTAGCTTGTTACTTTTCAATTGTATAATTTGATCACCATATGATTCTTGCAACTTATCCTGATTTCTTGCAGCAAACTTTGCCTCTTCTTGTAGGAAAAGGACAATTTGTTTGTCACTATCGAACACTTTCCAACTACTCACATTATCAGGGACTATAGGTCAAACCACCATTTTGAAAAATTACTACCCTTCTTTCATGATATCAATAGGTATGTCATATTGCAAGCCAATCGTAGCAAGCCTATCAACATCTTGATTTTGATTTCTAGGAACCGCATGGATTCCAAAAGCTTCAAAATATTCAATCAAGTCCTAGAATCGGTTCTTATATGATCTTAAAAGATCATTCTTGGATGCATTGTGTCGTTGTCACTTGATGAACAACTAACTCATTGTCTCCAAAAATAGTCAGAGCCTTAATTCCCTTCTTTTGGGCTAGCTAAATTCCTTACACAAGGGCCTCGTATTCAACCACATTGTTATTCTAACTGAATTACAACTAGAAATATTAGAAGTGTGTATTTCCCTCCGGAGAAATTAACATAATATCAGCAACAAATCCATTCTTACTTCTTGAGCCATCAAATAACAATTGCCACAGTCCTTCTGAATCGCTTGGTGTTTTGACAAGTTGCGGTATGATCGTATCTTCTTCATGAATATAGTAGGTACCCAATCTGTTTCTTCCAAAAGTAGCAAACCAGCTTCTTATTTTTCCAAAACATCAACATAGGGATCATACTAATGATCTCCACTTACTTCATCTAGCACAGTATCGGGGACTTCTTCAATGAGAGTGGTTGGTTCATGATCAACATCTTCTTCTTCCAGATCTCCGATGGTGTAATTCCCATTTATAGGACTAGCAGTGTAGGGTTCTACATGATTATGGAATATTGGTTCCACCCTTATAGTAACTTTGTTTCCATATCGATTTCGAGGATCATATGTGACCAATCGGCTGATAGATAACCACCCATCTTGGTAGTGAAATCTCGTGATAGGCGAGATGGAAAAGAAAGGAGGAAGATCGATGATTGATATGTCTTGGTAAATGAAAAATTGGGCATGAATGGATGGTAAGTTGAATTCCTTTGATAACTCTAATAGTATTAATAATTGTACAATCTAGCTAAATAACTACTCTTGTTGGCACATATTGCATGCCTAGTACATATGTAATTGTTTTAGGCATGGTGAGACTCTGGCACCATAATCGATCATGCAATTATGTACCAGGTGGTTGCCAATGATCAGGGAAATATAGAATGGTGGTGGTTTTTGGATTTAGGAATACTTTTCCCTACAGTTGACAAAAACTAATAGGAACTTCAGCAACATGACTTGACAATCCATCGGTTATACCAAAACTATTTAGAGCCTCTTGCAAAAAAATATTTGAGAAGGAATTGAGAGTGTGTCCCACATAATAATGCTCAAATTGGTTTTCTTCATTTGTTCTACTATGCTAAAGGAAAAGATCTAACTTTTCTGACACTTCTTTGGGCATTGGGATCCTCCTTTAGAAAGTGCTTGTTGGGTATTGTGATGCCTGAAGAACCTTCTTTCCTTGTAGCTTGGCTAACAAGTATTTTTAGAGTTTCTTTCTTGCATATTTTTCAACCACCGCTTGTGTCTGAGGCTGTGAAGTGGATGCTTGATTAGCTTTGGAAGTTTGAGGTTCCATTTCTCTCTTCTTGGAATGATTGTTTTCTACCACTGATGAGGAATCTGTATTCAACCCACAAAAATATTCTACTTGCCAGTTTAGCAAAGTGGTTTCTTCAGGTGCTTTGCAATTGATCTAATATTTCTTTCATAGATGTGTTCTATGTTAGCTTAGAAGGGGCAGATACACTTTGAACCATAAGGGCTTGGCCAAGAACTCCATTAGGATAAAGATTTTGATTGTGGGGTTGAGAACAAGGATAACACCATTCGTAGTCTTGAACTAGATTATTATAGACAGTACTATGGCTCTAGATGAGCTAGCAGCAAGAGGGTTCTAAAATTTCAAAGGCCTGAAATTCATAGCTTGATTTGTAGCTTGATTTTGCAGCTGATTGTTCCCTTGAAAAGGAGGATGGTTAGCTTGATATTGCTGATTTTGTGGCTGATATGGACGATTGTATTGAAACTGTTTCCTCTTGAGTGTAACAAGATCATTTCCAAAATTTTGTGATAATGAATTGAATTAAAATAGATCATTTGAAGAGGTAGGGGTAGACTAAGATGGTTGATTAGAGGCTGCTAGAATAGGAGCAATGATAGGCTGATTGTTTGTAAGATCCAAAGATAACGACATTGGCGGTCATGGAGCTATCTTTCCAGCTTAAATCAAGGAATTTTCCGCTCTTATGGCAACATCATAGGCATTAGGTAATGTAGCCCCTCCTATGTACTAGATCATAACTACTACATTGCTATTCAAGGATCGCAAATAGTACAATAATGAATTATGTGCGAGAAGGCTTTATAAGTGCAAAATATTATTCCAGTTCTGTGGAATCTGAAATTGAAATCACTCATGTATTCTTGGGAGCTCTATTCATGGCGGTGATATGTTCCAAAAGTGATAGGTGATCACTCTTGTCTCCAAACTATTTACAAATATTTTATCCTAACTCATCCCAAGTGGTTATACTTCCAAAAACTAACCCTTGAAACCATTGAAGTGATTTTCCCTTGAAATAGGCAGCAAGAAGTCGAACCAAAATGTTGTCCTATGTGATATTATGTATGAAAAAATGTTGGATACATCAAGAATATGTTCCCTTGGAGTAACGTGAGTTTCCCCTATGTAAAAGGGTAAACTTTTGAGTGCCGCAACAAGTATAGGGTCACGTTGAGCCAATAGAAGAGGATTACTTGCATTGAAAGGGGGAAAAACTTGATTTTGTGCCATAGCAGCAAGAGGTTGATTTCTCCTTGGTGGAGGAAACCTTCCATATGGAGGAGTTAAATGACCCCTACAAGGTAGAGCTGAAACTGGTGATGTTGAAATGCCTCTTCTTCTTCTCTTTAGAGGAGACAAGGAAAGTTTGATATGTTGATAATTTCCTTGCTTTGAAGAAGCTCTTGTTTGAATTCTTCACATAAGTTAATGCATTGAGATTTGGAATCCAAAGAGATATAGAGTCATCAAGTACTTTGACTTGTGTAAGTGAGAAGAGAAGTACCAACTCTATCCCACTGGGCGTGCCAAAAATTGTTGTTGCCAAATCACTGCACCCTTTGAATGGCTAGAATGTGAACAAGACATTCGGTGTGATTGGGACACATAAGATCACCTCTCAAGTTGTGGGACTTGGGATCGAGGTGAACCTCGGAGAAGGATGGCTTCCTCTTCCTAAACTAAGTGTTGTACTACTCCTAGTGTAATAAAATGGTTATCTAGACCTATGCTAACATTTTCATGGGTTTTAGGGAAAGAGATTTGTAGAAATGAAACTATACTAGGGATGGTGATGCACCAAATAAAGGGTATTTCCAAACTCAAGAAGGGTTAATTTTAAGAGGGTTTGTGGGCCACAAGTAAACCTCACCTACTATAACTTAGAGAGGGTACATAATACCACAAACTAGGAAGCATGTGTTCCCTTTGTTAAACTCAATTAGACAAACAAGTTATTGATTTTCCAGTGAAGAAGGATGAAATTGAGAAGGGTGAACGGGCACCACAACTCAACTACATACAATACTCCATCAATTGATAATCATAGAGCTCCAAGAACATGTAATAGAAATGTGAACTTGCATAGTGTACTGCAAGCATGAGAAAAGACACAAAGAAGTATAGAAGGATGAAAGGACCGCGATTAATCACAAAACACAAACTTTTATTACTTTAACAACGTGCACAATGCATCATACATTCAGAAGAGGAAATGGTTTCCATTATAGTTTTGGAAAAGAGGCTTGAAAGTTCCCTTAACATACAAGGACAACTTCTAGAAGAGAGAGGACTTTTGAAAAATTACACTTACCTAAGATGTCTAGCTTTCCAACCTATCTAACATGTTCTTGTGGAATCCAAAATTGAAATCACTCATGTAATCTTGGGGAGCTCTATTCATGGTGGTGAGATGTTCCAAAAGTGATAGGTGATCACTCTTGTCTCCAAAATATTTACAAAGGTTTTATCCTAACTCGTCCCAAGTGGTTATACTTCCAAAACTAACCCTCGAAACCATTGAAGTGATTTTCCTTGAAATAGGTAGCAAGAAGTCGAACCACAATGTTTTCCTCTGTGATATTATGTATGACACAAATGATAGATACATCAAGAATATGTTCCCCTAGAGTAACGTGAGTTTCCCCTATGTAAAAGGGTAAAATTTTGAGTGCCGCAACAAGTATAAGGTCACGTTGAGTCAACATAAGAGGATTTCTTACATTGAAAGGGGAAAAATTGATTTTGTGCCATATCAGTAAAGAGGTTGATTTCTCCTTGGTGGAGGAAACCTTCCATATGGAGGAGTTAAATGACCCCTACAAGGTAGAGCTGCAACTGGTGATGTTGAAATGCCTCTTCTTCTTCTCTTTAGAGGAGACAAGGAAAGTTTGATATGCAAATAATTTCCTTGCTTTGAAGAAGCTCTTGTTTGAATTATTCACATAAGTTAACACATTGAGATTTGGAATCTAGAGATATAGTGTCATCAAATACTTTGACTTGTGTAAGTGAGAAGAGAAGTACCAACTCTATCCCACTGGGCATGCCAAAAACTGTTGTTGCCAAATCACTGCACCCTTTGAATGGCCAAAATGTGAACAAGACATTCGGTGTTATTGGGACACATAGGATCACCTCTCAAGTTGTGGAACTTGGGATCGAGGTGAACCTCTAGAGAAGGATGGCTTCCTCTTCCTAAAATAAGTGTTGTACTACTCCTAGTGTAATAAAATGGTTATCTAGACCTATGCTAACATTTTCACGAGTTTTAGGGAAAGATATTTGTAGAAATGAAACTATACTAGGGATGGTGATGCACCAAATAAGGGTTGTTACCAGACTTAGGAAGGGTTAATTTTAAGAGGGTGTGTGGACCACAAGTAAACCTCACCTATTGCAACTTAGAGAGGGTACATAATACCACAAACTAGGAAGCACGTGTTCCCTTTGTTAAACTTGATCAGACAAACAAGTTATCGATTTTCTAGTGAAGAAGGATGAAATTGAGAAGGGTGAATGGGCACCACAACTCAACTGCATGCAAAAATCCACCAATTGATAAGCACAAAGCTCCAAGAACATGTAATAGAAATGTGAACTTGCACAGTGTACCTGCAAGCATGAGAAAAGACACAAAGAAGTATAGAAGGATGAAAGGACCGTGATTAGTCACAAAACACACACTTTTATTACTTTAACAACGTGCACAATGCATCATACATTCAGAAGAGGAAATGGTTGCCATTACAATTTTGGAAAAGAGGCTTGAAATTTCCCTCAACATACAAGGACAACTTCCAGAAGAGAGGGGACTTTTGAAAAATTGCACTTACCTAAGATGTCTAGCTTTCCAACCTATCTAAAATGTTGTAACCCTTTAGAATGAAATTCCAACTTACATTTATAGAAAAATTGTGAGAGAGGAGAGAAGGAGTCATAAATTTCCTTCCTAAATTGAAGGCACATGATGTATTTATTATAGTTGGTTGAACTGATTTGAGAAGGTTCCATCATGAGTCATTAATTACTGTTGACCTAGTTCTCCTTAATTAATTAAAAGAATATTTGAATAAAATATTTAAATAATAATAATAAATATTATTATTAAAATATTTAAATAAAAATATTAAATTAATCAAAAATAATGGTGGGACCCCTGTTGACTGGTTTGCATCGAAGAGGGAGGGGTCTATGTGAATGGGTGAAAAAGAACCAACTCGGTGGTTGGCTTGCTGAACCAACTCACCGAGTTGGGCTCGAGTTCCACTACCATTCAATGCACTGAGATCTACTTGCAAGCTCACTGCCGAGATCCTTTTCATAATGGCTTGGGTGACTTGTGATTTTCACCTAATCGACCGAGCCGATCCAATTATGAACTGAGATCCTTATGCTTCACTACGTCGAGCTTTTTTGTGTCGTCACGTTAATCTGCGAGCTCCTTATCCTTTTACCTTAGCAATGATTACATATCCCGTCGAGCGAGCTAATATTTTCCATACCAAGTCAAGCTCTTGAGTTGTCTTCAACGACATGCCCAATGTATGTTAACTCTTCAAGCTTCGAGTAACTTGGGTTCCACCTCACCATGTTGAGAGCTCTAACGACCCTTCGTGGCTCATTGAGTTATAAACCCCTCGCTGCTATACCATTTCCTTAGCCCGATCAAGTCATGAATTTATTATGATATCCTCCTTCAATTTTTCCCTCCAATGTTGAGATCGAGATCTGACTCCCTCATTGGTACTCTTGCAATATAAATCCTCAACTACTTCCAATGCTCATCACCGCGTGATTCAAGGATCTTGGCCTTTACCTTCCTTTGGCTCATTTAGGTCAGGCTTCAACATGACCTTCATTGGATTACCTTCAATCGTTTAATCTTCCTGCTCAACTAAACAACTAGGCTCTATATCATTTCATGGTCTTAGCTCGAGGATCTGAGCTTTGTTGATATTCATCTTATCTATGGGCTTGGAGGTGAGTTTTCCTATCACACACACCAACCCCTCTTTTCTATTGACTTACTTATGTGTGAGCTTCAACACTCCCAGTTTCCATGGCTCACTTCTAAGAGATCCTCACAAATCCAAAATTCTTCCACCAAACATTATGTGTTTTTCAGCCCATATCAAGCTTTCTTCATCACACGACGGCTTACATACTACCTCATGCACTTAGATCCCCGGTGGCTTGATAGATTCATGCTCAGACCATTATAGCTCCATCCTATCATTGACTTCCCTACGAAATCGGTTTGTTGTGGGTTGTTTCATCATCTAGCCGCCTTCTAAAAGCCGGTGAGCTTATGTCCCCGATCACCATGCATTGGTTCATGCCGACTCAGACCTCAACTCGGCCCTTTTGCATGGCATCCCACATAAACTCACCCTTCACGAAAACATGTCACACCAATGCACCACTATCATCAACCATTTTCATGCCATTTGGTCTTGCACACATTCTTCCACTTAGCTCAACAATTTTTTCACCTTCTTGACCATAACTACCCAACACTTTTAAATTCCCTGGTGACTCACCTAGTTAATTGGAAACTGACTTAGAATTATTCTCTGTGTGGAAACCTCATGATGGCTTGCCATTAAAAAATTTCCACCATGGCAATCGGGATGAATTTATCCCACATGCAAAGCTCTTATGTTGACTTTCCATCTCTAAACCTCTCGAATCTGGCTTTGGCTTGGAATTTTTCTACAAAGGTATCTCAATCATCGAGCCAAGTCTGTAATATTTTCACAACCGAGTGACTTGGCCTTGGCTCGGCCGACCGAGCTAGTTGACATCGGTGTTTCCTCAACATTTGTGAGCCCAACATCGAGCCATTCCCAAATCATCCTATGGATGCCTTGATTCCAACTCGGTGAAGAACTCACCTTGGCCTCAATGACTAAGCCAAACATCTTCAGATTACAACTTGCCACCCGAGCCATTTGGAAATCTCTTCAAGTTAATCTCACAATCTCCCACTGATCGGGTTTGGCCCTTGTTACTTGCATAAGTTGTGGTTCTAATCTCTCCTATGTTTTCCTAGTCCATTCCACCATGATGCCATATCAAAGCACTTCCAACTTAGCCCACATGAGCTACAGTGAAAATCATGCACACGAGGTCACGACATATTCCTTTACTGTTGAGGAGATTCATCTTCATGTGCATGATGCTTCTTACTTGCTCATTCCATGGCAAGCCACTTCGTCATATTCCTATAAGCTTCCAACTGAGCTATGCACCAAACATGTTGAAAAATTATCCCAAGCTGAGTTGACTCTATGTTGTGGGCTTCCACACTAAGCTTTCTGGGGTGAGCTACCCCATCCTCATTTCAACTTGACTTCACCAATTTGGTGAATTTTCCCTTCGCTACGAGTTTCACCTTCCTCACATTATCACTCCGACTTCAATGACCGAAAGTGAACCTAGGAATTTTCACTTTCGAGCTCATAGATGATCACCGCAAAATGTTCTAGCTCAACTTGGCATACTCAATATAGTGACTCGGTGGGCCCATCTTGCCCTTATGTTAACTGTAACCCAAACAAGCCCGGGGATCTTGATCAGAATCCCTCTTTCTTCATGAATTAGCTTAGCTTGGGTCAAGTGAGCTTAGAACATATGGAAACGAGCTTAGTTTAGAGCCTTTAAGCCATCGATGAGCCCTTTTTCTCAATTTCCCATGATAATTCAACTCAGACTTCATTTACATTTTGTTGTGACTCGGCCAAGATCCTTCCAATCATTTGGCTCGAGTCAACCTATCGATTTGAGCTCCAACTTTGATTGAGTATGGTCTTTACGTTGTGCCCTATCTTCACAAAATTTAACTCACTCCTCAACGGAAACCTTATCTTCCTTCGAGTTCCCATGAGAAACTTTTTGAGCTTCATTTTACACTTCCCAAGTTTGGGCTTGATGTATTTTATATTGACTCGGTTTAGTTAGCCCAAGCTCTCCCTTCACTATCGAGCCTCCATTTTTCATATGTCGAGCACAATCCCTTGATGCATTGTCCATTTTCCGAACCATGGAAAAGTCTCAGTCAAGACTGTTCGGTTGTTATACTTCTTAACTTACATGAGCTACAACCGAGCTTGATCCCTTTTACACCATATTGGCTCTCTGAGTAACTTGCCTAGCTACTTGGCTAGCTATTTTTAAATCGATGCCTCCTTAGCTCACTGAATTGGTCTTTGCTCGAGTTGTAACTCATTATGTTTTATTGAAATTGAAGAGATAATGGGAGCATCATAGGATGTTTTAAACATGATTTCTCAATTTTAATTGATTTCTCGCAATCCTTGGTAGAAAGTGGGCCCACAGAGGTCAACCTTAGCACTACGAGAAAACTCATTAACCCCTAAGACCCAAAATGGGGAAAACACTCTGAAATGATCCCAAAATTTCCCATAACGCCAAGATGTGCCTTCAACACAATATTTTTCCTATAATGTCCCCAAAATGTTTCATGAAGGGTTTTCCAGTTCTAGGGTCCGATTGACCCATGTTGTCTAATTTTTCCATGAGTGTAAAATTAGATAATAGTTAATCAGTTGTTCTCAATATTTAGCTAACCAAGGCTCCACATTAAATGCTTCCAAAAATTCCTCCATAGCCCATAATAATGCATAATTACAAGCCACATAAACCACATCACATGATCCATTTCAAATGTGTTGGTAGTACACTCCATTGACTGAATCACTCTCTAGTATCTCATCCATATGAAAAGATGATCCCAATGTGACAAAACCACTAAGGCAATAACATTCAACTGAAAAATGTGCTTATCATAGGCTTATGGGGCATGCAACTGAAAAGTGTTTCCATTAGATAATGTTACTCAAGACCTAAGTAACAAAGGTTTTATCCAAGTTGATAATGCCATGGCCCCAAAAAATCAAAATCTAGATGTCTTGAAAAATCCACTACCATTACACACGTCTTCAACCAATCAAGTTATCCATGACACATCATCATCATCTCACCAATTTTTTTTTGGGATGATTCACATTGTGATAAGAAATCAAACCACTAATATGAAGCTTAAATCCACATTTGAATCGACATCTATGACCACACCATCACCAAATTTGGTATTTCCTCCACAACGAGTCATCACTCTCAAGAACAACATAATCTATTAATTAAAGAGTACACCAGTTAAGATATAATTACATGATCTCATTGTCAATATTCCAATCATTGTGAGGTGCTTACTAAAGCCTTAAATTCAATCAAGTTGTCCACCCAAAATCCCAACATGCTTTCACAATTCATGGGAAACATTCATACTTGACTTCATCATCGATAACATTTTATGAATATAATATTAAGTTTGAATCCTATATCATAACACAAGGGGGATTGAGCCTCGTGATCCACCATTATTCATCATCGTCAAAATAAAACAAAAAATGTTCAAGTGCATGTTGATTAATAATGGCTTAAGGATTAATATCGTATCATTTGTATCCTTGTGTCACCTCAACATACCATTATCTCACCTTTCAACCTTGACATTACAATTGTGAGCATTCAATGATGCTCATTATCTGCATTAGGCACCATCATTTTACCATTGATATTTGGATCCAAGCCACTCCACACCCTTCTATGCATCATAAAAGGAGAGTTCAATATAACATCTTATTAGGATGCCCTTGGATTCATGAGATGAGATGTATTTTATCCACTCTCCATCAATGTATCAAATAAAAACAAGATAAAATTACACATTGTGTCACCACCTATGCAAAACCATTTAAATATTACAATAATATCATGCTCTCATTTGGTAGAGTGATACCATTCTGCGAGTCACACCAGTTTCCTCAACTCTAATAGATATATCTAATGCATCCACTCATATACCTACTATGGTTAACTCATCACCTTCGACACAACATTATGACTTACCACAATCACAAGATCCATCCTCTTTTTCATCATCATCTTGTGACCACCCATCAACATCCCTCCCTGAAGTAATCATACTTCTTTTTTCTTCACCATCCTCATCATCTTCACCATCATTAGATTTGAGTTCTATTCCTTCTAGTAGCAAACCCATAACTACTGAAATACCTAAAGATCATGGTAAGGCTCCTATGACCAATGACACATAATCTATTAGTGTTGGGGAATAAAAACTCCCTTATGCCATCCGTATCTCTACCCAACATGCCAATTATCAAAGAAATGGGTAGACCATATCCCACGTAATGTGTCAAAGGATCTCTAGTTTCATTTAGTATTCCTCCCAAAAACACTTATTTTGTGTATGGGGATATGATACTGTAGCTTCTCCATCATTCAACAACGTATCCATCTCAAAATATCAGTTCACATATGACATTTCATACCTTTTAAAACTATATTTTTCTATGTACTTCTTACTCCACCAAGGATAGAAAGTCTACAATTTAGGAAAATTTGAAAAGGAATTTCCACTTCGATTAATCCATGTTAAAAATTGGCTTCTGAAAAATATAGATTAGGATATATCAAGCTTGACGATGACATTGAAAATCTCATAGAGGATTTTAGTGACTTGATTTACTAACCTAAATGGCAAGAAGCGGTCATCAACATCCACATTTTCCTTAGTCACTCATTCATACTAGATCACTCACACATATTCCTTAATGAGGCTACACGATTCCATTTTGCTAAGTTATTTCATGAGTTTGGAACCATGTTCGATTGGTCCATTGATCATCATATTCCACACATGTTATCTACACCTCATGATGAAATCACTAGAAATACTAGCTCCTCACATATAGATTCTCATGTCCTATGAAGTAATATTATTATCAACCAAATTGAGACTTTCCCCATTGATTACCATATTGCGGAAAATACCAAACATCTTGATTTATTCCCTTTTGTAGAAATAAATATTGCACATTAGATAATAATTAGCTTTGAAGGTTATCAACTATACAAATTACTAATTAATCCCGACTTTTGGCCACCTTTTTCTTATCTTTTATTTCATCTTTCCCTCATATTTCTTGATACCTATCAACCCATTTCATGACCTTTCGACATTATATCCTGAAATCGGGAATGCCCCAACTGTATTAGGGCACCCGAGGTGTCTTGGTCCCATTCTAGGTGCTTTGGTCTATGCACTGACCTCTTCCGCTTCTTTTTGGGTCACTTTTAGTGTTAGTCATCCTTATCTTCTTCTTAGTCAGCCTTGTCGGGACTAATTACAAAATTAATCTTGAGATCCCTATAAATACAAAGTTATAAGACCATAATGACGGTCCTTGGTCATTTCATCTTATCACCATCCATTTCATCACTTACATCCACATAGTGCCATACATTCAAGCTAGGAGATCTGCATCACACACACTTCATAGGGGGAGGGATTCCATTCTATTCCTTGCACACATAATAATTACATTTCTATAACTACTATTTCTCATTACATTACAAAGTGTGGTGACACGAGAGCACCTAGGGAATGACATACACACACAGAACTACATCTGGGTCCAAAATGTAGTGCAACGCTCAATGATAAGACCACAAGTTTGGTGGTGAGGTCAATCCGAACCCACTAACCTTTTATTTTGTAGGTCATTATCCACCTCATCCGAAAGATCCAACGTGACAAACAGATAGGGTTTTAGACCAAGTTGTGACACTTCCAAACCTAAGTTTTGAGAATCTACAATATTAAGAGCACCCGGATTGCGGACAAGGGCATCCGAGGTGGCCCAAGACACTCCCAGGTGCCTCAGACTACTCAAAATACATAGATCTTCCCTTCATAGGGCCACTAAGTATACGAATCCACTTGTAGATTATGTGTTCAAACTCTACAACAACTCGTGATAGTCTTTGCAAATCAGCTAAGAAATTTCTCTCCTTTCTCTTACACATTTAGGGTTTCATTTCATCTAGAGTAGTTTATTTACATTTATTTCATACTACTTCAGTTCATTTACAATGTTTCAGTCCTCCTAACTAGATTAACATTAATACCCTAGATGCCCCCTTAGGACATCTAGGAATTCATATTTTGTTAATCATTTTTGTGAACCTGACTACTTTCACGCTTAGGATCCTTATTCTTCTTCTATCATGGGTCAAGCTTCTTTATCTAATTTACTTAAAATACATCCCACTTGTCAGGCTATTTTCCAAAATCCCTAGACACCAAGTATTTTGATGAAAATATGCCACCACACAAATTAAGTTCTATGCTTCATTGTTTCTTTGTCGACCTTGACCTTGATGAACCTCCATCTAACCAACCCATCTTAGACTCAATTCAAGCCTTATATGAATTTTTTTGTCATGGAATCCACAATCACATCTCTTAGATATGAAGGTCAACATTCTAGGGATGCCTCTAAATCATCTACTTGCTCTATGCAATCAATAATCACATCTCTTAGATCTGAAGTACAACAACTCAAGGATGTTTCTCAATTTTATACATCCTTTATTCAATCTATAGAATCCACCATCACATCTCTTAGATCTGAAATTCAACAACTTAAGGATGCTTCTCAATCACATGTTTGTTCTTCTTCGACATCTCCTATTCAATCTATGTCCACTACATGTCATATAGTTGAACCTCAAGTCACGCCATCGCTAGAACCTCTCATACTTGATCACAATACTAAGCCACATGACATTCTAGCCCAAATTCTTAGTCGTCAATTGATTCTTCTACCACCTACTCATTTTTATCCTCCTTATCGGTGAGAAAAACACCAAGATCATCCATATTGCCATTATCATTGAATAAATGGGCATAATGACCACGAATGCTATGCTTTACAATGTAAAGTCAAATATATTGAGCGTCAGGGATTTATTTCATTCACTGGAAAATATCTTATTGATCTCCCACCTATAAATACTACACCCACATGGGATCCTAAGTCTCTTTCTCATTCGATTAGTCTAGATCCATATAAATAAGCTCCCACGGTTACTAATGACATTCCTCTTGATCTTTCTAAGGAAGTTCTCAATGGTTCTATTATTCATTACCTAAGTGGTATTGACAACCCCTCCCATGTGAACAATGATCCTTCTTGTAGTTCAATGAGAACTTCTCCTATTTCTGATGTTGCTTCTCCTTCACTAATTTATCATCACTATACCGATTCTCGATTCTCATACACCTTCTTCAATTAGTCAATTTTCACCTAAGAAATTACCTACGGTTTCCTTAAGGAAATAAAGTCAACCACCTATCAAAATTAGTTCACAAACCACTCCTACTAGGTCATCTATTGCATTATCAGATAAACCTAAGCAATCTCCCTTGAGACTCGGTGTAAAATGGCCCCTTCCTAAATCTACGCTCTAACCAATTAATTTTGTCAAAGAAAATAATCTTCCTCTGGTGTCTATGATACATTTTCACTTTCACCACCACCACCTAGTTCTACTACAAAATTTCTCAAACAAGGTCACACCACGCGTAAACTTGGCCTTTGGTAGGTGCCTCTTGTTACTCAAGCCTCGATGACACAATCATATGCTTGAGATTCTTATATGACTATTGAGGGTATTTTACCATAAAGAACCTCGTTTCATCTTACATTTCTTCATTACATTACCACCTATACATACACACATCTATCATTTTTTTACACTCCTTATGCATCATCCATTAAACTAGTTCCATCATGATTCATCACCCCTATACATCACTTATTACATCATACATGCATTATCATACACTTGGGGGCATAGCTTCTGCATTCCCCTAATATTAGCATCCACGCCTATTTTAATTTTACATTATCATAGCTTAATATTATAACATATGCATTCTCATCCCATATTGTGGCACCACGTTACCCAATAACACACCCTAGTGCTTTAGTTCACATTGTACTATTGAGGGTTACCATTACATTGAACCCCACACATTACACTACAAGACCTATACATTTACATTCCATCATCCTACATTATATCTTCATGGCATACACTACACTAGTCATCATTGTATATGAGCCTAGTTTTACATTCCATTCCTCATTCTACATCTACACTAGGTGACGTTATATATGAGTCTAGCTTTTACAATCACATATTATACCTACACCTATCATTGTATCTCCCACACTACATATACATCCTACACACCCACATTACATTCATACACCTTACTTACCCTACACACTACACTAGATTACATTACACATGGGTCTAGTTCCACCTATCATTGTTCCATCTGCCATTTTTATACATTACTATCATTACATTCATACATCTTACTTATTCTACATCCTACACTAGATTTCCTTATACTTGGGTCTAGTTTTACCTATCATCATTACACATTCTCCTTCTACCTACACATTTATTACATTACATTCCATACCCATTACACATTCTACATTACATTTCCTACACTACACATTCACATACCTTGGGTCATTTACACTCCATTGTTTTCTATGCATTACACTCACTACCCTATGACGCACTTTATTTCCTCTGTCCATACTTGACTGCCGAGGGTTTACCAATCAAATGGAAATTACTTACATGTGACATAACATCATACCAAATTCATCGGAAAAGTGTTCCACACTTTAGGCTATATCGTCACCCACACTCATCCTTACATACCATAGTGGTATACACCTTAGGTTAAATCACCACTTGTTGCATAAATTCTACATCATTCTATTACATTATATCATCTTCTCTTATATCCTCCTATTACATTTTATCAATTCCAAATTATTTCAATACAGTATCATGCATTCAATCATTATGTAGTGGTATATACCTTAGGTTAAATCACCACTCTCTTCATCACATTCTCATTATCCTCTTACATCTTATCATCACCTATTCTATTATCCTATTCTACATCATTCTATTACCTCATCATTTATCCTACTCATCACTTAGTGGTATATGCCTTAGGCTAAATCATCACCCTCACCTTATTCATCACATAGTGGTCCACGCTTAGTGCTACACCACCACCTTCCATTCTCCACCATATACTCATTTATGCTCCATTCAAATTCATCACCCATCTCATCATGACATATGCTATAGGCTAAATCATCACCTTCTTCTTATTCCATCAGGTAGTGATATATGCTTAGGGCTAAATCACCACTCTTTAATTTAAAACAAGTCATGGTATATGTTTAGGCTATAGGGTCCACACACATATTTCCATATATCTCATTCCCATACACTCATTCTATAGTGATATACACTTAGAGATAAATCATCACTCCTTTGATCAACAAATTCATGATATGCGCTATGGCTATAGGGTTTACGCACATATATTCTCCCATGTCACATTTCATCACCATCCCATACACATACTCATCATGACATGCTAGATACAACCAACACTACTCAACTATTTCCCAATGATGCACTCTTGTTCATGGTTCATTCTTGATTGCTAAAGGGAAAATAAAATGAACCTCAATGCATGCAAATTCTATCCACTCAAGGGGCGTGTTGCTCTTATCATTCCATTTTGTATTCCATTCCATCCATCCACAACATATTGTATTGTCTTGGTGGCATTTACTCTTGATTGCTGGTGTTTCACATGCTCACTTTATTACACATATTAGCTTGTTTTCTTATATGTCATTATCATAAAAACATGCACATTAAAACCCTTGTTTAGTGTGATCGTAGATATAAGAATCTATACGCGGCATGGATGTTGGCCTTCTACTCTTACCATACTGGTCATTTGGGGCATCTACATTCGTCTCATACAGGTGTTATTGTTTCATTTTGTACTTAGCATCTTATATTAATTGTTCATACATGCTTTGACATATTTTTTTTCACTCTGACATGCTAATGGGTGTTCCATGTGTAACACTTGTTTTTGTAGTATTACATGTTCCCATGACTACTTTTCTCCTTTGTTTTCCATTGTATGCGGCATTTTATCTTTAATTGTGTGAAAAATTGATGTTGTTTGTGGCCATTATGGCCTTGCGTGTCTTGCAACATCGTGAGTGATGTTCCATGTTTGAAACCTGCTTTGTGTGGTCTTCTTGTTTTTTTACATCTTTACACTACTTTTCTTAGTAGTTTCTACATTATCTACGTATTTTACACTTGTCGTATTTGCATACTTTTCGGACTAACACTTATATTGGCTAGCCATCTCATTTTATGCGTGCCTTGGTATCTACCAAACACTTCCCTTTCCCCCTGTAGGGTAGAGTTCTACAATTCATAGTTCTTACGTTGGTCCTCTTTTGGGGCTACATTCTCCTTCCAGGGTCATCACATGTACCCCCAAAGAGGGGGAATCATTAAGGGTTTTATACTAACACAGTGTATCTACACCAGTTCACACACAATGAGTGAGTTTAGACCAGTCTAAAAACTCCATACACAATAACCTTAACAAGACATGGTGTCCTTCTAAAATTCTACGAAGCGGTTACATGTTTAGGGGTTATAATGGGTGTTCCTCTCTACACTTCTCCATCTGGTGGCATTAAATCACCCACAAAACCAAGACAATACAAAGATATCTTCTAACATTTCAGCTAAAGCGATTAAATGTTGGAGGATATAACATGGTTCCTCCTATACTTCTTTATCCAAAATGGTATGAGATCGCTCGAAAAACTCACAACTCTACATGATATCCTCCTACACCATTTTTATCGACATGGATCAGTGCACATATTCCATTTTTCTATTTACACTTTATATTCTAGTGTATCTTACACAAAATTTTTACATACATACCTATTTGACTACTTGATCCATTTATCCTTGCAGTCCCTGTCGACACTAAAATTTTCCTCCGTAATTTATATTTCATTAATGAATGTATTAGGAATAGGATGTTGTTAAGTATAATTAGTAGTAGCGTCTGATAGAAGATAACGACACTGCCAATACGATGCCACCAATAATGTATAGTATGGTAATAGTCAAAGTACAATAGGAATGTTGTGGTAAAAAGTAAATATTTGTCGTAAGTGGTTCGGTAATGTTAAAATGTAAAAGTTAGGGTAAGTAGGAAGTAAGGTTTACATGATTAGGAATTAGAAATATTATATTGGTAATAAGGACAAGGAGTGAGGTCATAAATATTTTGTGTATTTTATTTGTAAAAAGTCTAAAAATGTGGAACCCATGTGAAATGATAAGGTTTATCTTATCTTAAAAGATAAGCTTACATGTAAAGATAAGAGTTAAGGTATGGAATATGATTCGTTAGAGTAGATTTCTTATCCTATCTTAGAGATAAGGTGGATAAGCTTGAAAGTTCTATAAATAGAGAGGCCACCCCCCTCATTTAGCATAGAAGGAAGTAGTGAGAAATATTGTATGAGTAAGTGTGTGAAGGAAGCCATCATTTAGAAGGTGTGTTAAAGAAGCCATTAAGAGGTGTAATTGTGAAGTTTCTCCCATAGTTATTGTTGGAAGGAAAGTGGAGTTGGTAACACTTGAAGTACCTCATGGGTGAGATTGTAACAATTTCATGTTGATAATATAATTTACACTTATATTTCAGATTTTTGTCATCATTCCTTTGTATCATAGTCTATGGTATTCTTGTGTTATGTCTATTATTGTGTTTCCAGATTACTTCCACCAAACTAAAAGTTATGCATTAGTAAATAATCATAGCATGAGGAGTTTCGGTGGAGAATTATCATAGTGCCGAATTGGTGATGACATTTTGGTTCCATTACCGGGACCATTCCTCGTTGGTGGATTTTCTGGAGAGATATTCCCACTTAGTCAGAAATCATTTGGAGGGTAACCTTGTTTTTACTATGCATAGTAGTTACCATGGTAAAGTCACTTTTTACTGTGAATAGTATTTACCACAGTAACTTTACTTTTTACCGTGAATAGTATTTACCACAGTAACTTCACTTTTTACCGTGAATAGTGTTTACCATAGTAAAGTCAGTTTTTACCATGAGTAAGTCAAGTTTTACCATAGTTTACCGTGGTCATTCCTATTTTACTATAGAAAGGTGTAAATTCACTTTCTATTATAGTGATTTCAATTATTTGTGCACATAAGTCTTGTTGATTGTACTTGTGGGTTGGTATTTCACTGTGGTTACTTTTGAAAATGGGAAAGATTCCTATTTTTTCAGCCCAATCTAATGAAGATGCTTCCTCTTTCATTCAAGAGTTTAAATGATATTGTATTTGTAATGGCCTCATAAGAAGGGAACAATGGAATGAATTTTTCCTACCTTTTTGGATGGTTCAACCCTTAGGTGGTTTGAAACACTAGGTGATAATGTGAAAAACTCATGGGATTTATTAACTGAAAGTTTTCTTGAAGAATTTGGTGAACAACAAAAATATGTAGATCTCATGATCAATATCACAAAGCTATCACAAGGAGAGAAGGAGAAGATAAGGGATTATCATGCTCGTGTTCTAGAGCTAAGGAGGAAGCTTGATGCCCAGATCCGGAATAAAGGATTAGCAGATGGGTTGATGAATGGTGTGGATAATCTCCTCTGTAAGCACTTCATTCTTGGGATGAAGCCAGAGATCAGATAATGAGTGAATTATGACTGCCCAACGACCCTCAAATAAGTAAAGGAGATTGCAAGAAGGAAAGAAGAAAGCATGGAAGAAGAGCCCAAAGAAATTGTTGCTAAGGTAAAGCCTACACCAACACCTTTGGTCTAGAATCCACAACCACTCTCGGTGAGCAAAAATCTTTCTCCTAGTACATCTACTGAGTATGAATATCTGCTCAAGAAGATGGGTAAGTTAACTATTAATCTTCTTCAAGGAAAAGAATTTAGTTCTCAAGGAGGAGATAGAGGTCCAAAAAGAAATATTTCTGAAGTTGTATATTATGGTTGTCATAAAAAGGGTCATTATAAGTATAATTGTCTAGATAGAGCTTCTACATCTGGTACAAGAGATAATGATAAAGGAAAAGTACCTATGAATTCTTTTGATGTAGTAGATAAGAGCATAAATAATGAAGGAGATGTTTTTTAACAAAAATAAAGAAAGAAAAAGATAACGAAGATGGAAATGATCCTAAGAAGATGAAAGGAGAAACTAGTAAGAAACATAGGAGAAGAACTTTGGGTGTGCAGGATTTTCTAATTTCACAAGGACAAGGACCATACTCCATCTTAGAAGATCTATCCAAAAGGCCTATAAATATTACATATGGTCAACTTCTAGCTATGTCTTCTGAGAAGAGGCGGGAGCTGCGAAGTGGACTCAATGCTCGATGAAGGAAGGAGGTTGAGGTCCCTGTTTTAGAGGTAGAGGTGGATCCCTATGCTCCACAAGCTGAGGTATTATGTAATGGTATTTCAATTCATGATGTCTTAGTTGATGGAGGTGCTGCAATTAATGTAATGACCAAGTCTATAATGAATATGTTGGGTTTAAAAATTGATCACCCCTCAACACTTATGTTAAGGTCATTAAATAAGGGAAAAACTAAACCAGAAGGTGTTGTTTCAAATGTGGCAATATCTATTATGGGTGTTGTATGTGTGGTAGACTTTCAGGTGATGAAAAATGGTACTATTGCATACCCAATGTTGTTGGGAAGGACATGGCTAAGAATATTTCATGTGAGAAACTACTTTGGAATGAAGGCTTTATGACACTTAGATGTGGCAGAGAGAGAGGGTGAAGATAAACATGATCCCTCGACATCATAAGGTAGAACCTGTGGATTCAAGTGATGAAATTGATGATTGGACATCCTCTGATTACTCTAGTACTAGTGAAGTGGACACAGAAGATGAAGAAAGTGAGGTTGATGTTTCAGTCATGGATATCCTTCTAGTCACACTGACTCATGAACCCATAAAATTATTTGAAGAAGAAATTGATGATAGTCTCCAATAAATAAAGATTGGTGATGCTGTGATGGAGAGTGAGAAGGAATCCTACCTACAACTCTTTTAGAGGTACATACACCTATTCACTTTTGATTACAAGGAACTCCGTCAAGTAAGTTGGGTAGAAAATTCTATTGAGCTGGTAGATGGTGCTAAACCCATAAAGCAAATGACATTTAAAATGAATCCTAATTTTTCCAAGACCATAAAAGAAGAAATAGATAAGTTTCTTGATGCATGATTCATATTTGTTGTGGAGAATTTAGAATGATTTTCTCTTATTGTGATCTCAATAAAAAGAATGGGAAATTATGCATTTGTGTTGATTAAAGGAAGATCAACAAGGCAACAAAGAAGGATCATTACCCTCTTCCATTCTCAAATCATATCTTGGATGAAGTAGATGGCTAGGAGTGCTATAGTTTTGCTGATGGATATAGTGGATACAACAAAGTTTGTATAGTGGAGAAAGATCAGCTAAAGAACACATTCACCACTCCTCGGGAATGTTTTCTTAGAGTTATGCCTTTTGGGTTGTGTAATGCTCTGGAAACATTCCAACATTTGATGAATAGGGTTTTTAAACCTACATTGGAAACTTCATCGAGTATTTACGGATGATTTTTGCATCTATGGGAGAAAGATGGACCACCTGCACCAAATGGAGACAACATTTCAAAGGTTAGATGAAGCACAATCCTCACTAAACCCTACAAAGTGTGTCTTTGGATGTTCTAAAGGTGTTTTGTTAGGGTATGTTATATCTAGAGATGGTATTAGTACTGATCCTGATAAAGTTTCAAAAATCAAAGAGTTACCATTTCCTATGAATAGAAGTAAGTTGAGATCAGTTTTAGGCCATGTGGGTTACTATAGAAGGTTCATCAAGAATTTCTCAAAGATTACACAACCACTAACCTAGTTCTTGAAAAATAATGTTACTTATGAACCAAGAAAGAAGGTGCATGAAGCTTTTGAACAAGCTGAAGGAAGCTTTGGTGTCTTCACCTATTTTAAAGAATCTAAATTGGAAGAAGCCATTCACTTTGTGTATCTTGATGCCTTAGATGCAGCACTAGTTAGTACTACGAGCCAAAAATATGAAAATGGGAATGATCATCCAGTTTACTTTAGAAACAAACAAATGAGCGGTGTTGAGGTAAATTATCTTTTGTTTAACAAAAAGAGGCTCTATCTATCATTTTTACTATAAAGAAGTTTAGAAATTGCTTGCTAGGGTAGAAATTTATAGTTGTAAAAGATCAAGGAAGACACTTCATTAATGAGGTGGTAGAAGCCCTAGTCAACAAGTTTTCTATTAAGCACAGGGGAAAGCAACAACATACAAGACAAACATAAATGGACAAGTGGAATGAACAAATTTTTGTTGTGTCAAATTTTAGCAAAAGATACAACCTTGCGCAGTACATAAGTGGGATAAAAGGATTCATGCAACATTGTGGGCATATAGGGAAACATCAAATTCAGCAACAACATACTCCCCATTTCAATTAGCTTATGGCATTGATCCTGTTCTTCCTATTGAGTTTGATATCCCCTTTGTGAGAGTTATAAAAATGAAAGGATGGATGAAAGTGATTCAATAAAGGAAAGGTTGGTACATCTTCATTTTCTAGAGAAAATGAGGGAAATAGCGAAGGATACAAGCTATAAGAAGAAATGAAGTAGTAGAAGGAATACTTTGATCAAAAGATCCATTGGTCTCCATTTCATGTGAATGACTTGGTTCTAGTATATGATTCTAGTATATGGTTCTAGTAGAAGATAGGAAGGGGGAAGATGTCAACACTAAAATTTTCCTCCATAATTTCTATTTCATTAATGTATGTATTAAGAATAGGATGTTGTTAAGTATAATTAGTAGTAGCGTCGATAGAAGGTAGCGGCGGCTGCCGATACGATCTTTGCCAATAATGTATAGTATGGTAACAGTCAAAGTACAATAGGAATGTTATGGTAAAAATTAAATATTTGTCGTAAGTGGTTTAGTAATGTTAAAATGTCAAAGTTAGGGTAAGTAGAGAAGTAGGGTTTACATGATTAGGAATTAGAAATATTATATTGGTAATAAGGACAAGGAGTGAGGTCATAAATATTTTGTGTATTTTATTTGTAAAAAGTCTAAAAATGTGGAACCCATGTGAAATGATAAGGTTTATCTTATCTTAAAAGATAAGCTTACATGTAAAGATAAGAGTTAAGGTATGGAATATGATTCGTCAGAGTAGATTTCTTATCCTATCTTAGAGATAAGGTGGATAAGCCTGAAAGTTCTATAAATAGAGAGGCCACCCCATCATTTAGAATAGAAGGAAGTAGTGAGAAATATTGTATGAGTAAGTGTGTGAAGGAAGCCATCATTTAGAAGGTGTGTTAAAGAAGTCATTAAGAGGTGTAATTGTGAAGTTTCTCCCATAGTTATTGTTGGAAGGCAAGTGGAGTTGGTAACACTTGAAGTACCTCATGGGTGAGATTGTAACAATTTCATGTTGATAATATAATTTACACTTATATTTCAGATTTGTCATCATTCCTTTGTATCATAGTCTATGGTATTCTTATGTTATGTCTGTTATTGTGTTTCCAGATTACTTCCACCAAATTAAAAGTTGTGCATTAGTAAATAATCATAACACGAGGAGTTCCCGGTGGAGAATTATCATAGTGTCGATTGGTGATGATAGTCCTCCATAAGAAAAATAAATAGTCAAATTTGGGGGAATAATTACAACAACAGTGACAACGATAATAAAAACACTGCTTTCGGGAATTTTCCTTTACTAACCATGCTAGTACACTACACATAGCCGTAACTACACACGCATTCCACTCTAGGTTCAATCACTTTTTATGCACATTTTTCATTCTTAGAATCATGCTCCTATACAATTTTCTTTTTTTCATTCCATGCTTGAGTCTAGTCCATCGACACATCTTCTTCTACACTCTACATGGTTATTAGGAATGCATATCTATATACTTTATGTTACCTAGCTTTTCTCTCACCAATATAAAGTGGGGGAAAATGTAGAAATAAATATTACACTTTAGAAAATATTTGCTTTGACATTATACTACTATTTAGGAGGTTCTCAAGTGTACAAAGTACTAATTAATCCTACCTTTCGGCCACCTTTTTCTTATCTTTTATTTCATCTTTCCCACATATTTCGATACCTATCATCCCATTTCATGACCTTTATAACATTATAGCCTAAAATCAAGGTGCCCTTGACTTGTCTTGGGGTGCCCAGGTGCATTGGTCCCATTCCAGGTGCCTTGGTCTATGCACAACCTCTTCCACTTATTTTTGGGTCACTTCTAGTTGTTGTTCATCACTATCTTCTTCTCAGTCAACCTTGTCGGGATTAATTATGAAATTAAGCTTGAGAGCCCTATAAATATAAAGTTATAAGACCATAATGAGGGTCCTAGGTCATTACATCTTATCACTACTATCACTCCATCTAGGGTTGCATCCATTACATCACTTGCATCCACATAGTGCCATGCATTCAAGCTAGGAGATTTGCATCACACACACTTCATAGGGGGAGGGATTCCATTCTATTCCATGCACACATGCTACTTACATTTCTATAACTACTATTTCTCGTTACTTCACAAAGTGTGTCTAGCACGAGAACACCTAGGAACGACACACACACACACACAAACACACACAAGAAATACATCCTAGTCGAAATATAGTATAGCAATCGGTGATAAGACCATAAGTTTGGTGGTTGAGGTCGGTCCAAACCCACTAACATTTTGTTTTGTGGGTCATTATCCACCTCATCGACATATCCAGTAGCGAAAAATAGACGGGGTTTTAGACCAATTTATAATCTTTGCTAAACTTAGGTTTTTATCATCTACTGTATTTAGAGCACCCAAATTGTAGACCGGGGCACCTCAGGGCACCCCAATACACTCCCAGTGCCTTAGATTTCTCTGAATACCGGATATGCCCTTCCTAGGGCCTATGAGTATCTATCTCCACTTCTAGATTCTATATTCGGACTGCAACAATATCTATGAATCAACTAAGACATTTCT